>JAJSOF020000025.1:11710914-11930848 GCA_025594305.2 Periplaneta americana | reverse complement strand
AAGCAAAGGTGTTTCAAGATCACTTAAGAATCCTGATTTAGGGGTTTGTATACAACTCCAAGGAGGCACTTTTTGTTGCTTGCACAGACTTCGATGAATAGATATTCAGGATGTTCTAAGACTTCATTCGAAGACTGGTAGACAATTTTAAACGGTAAGTCCGATCGCACATATATCGCAACACCACCTCCGCGTTTACCAATTCGGTCATTTCTACAGAGGGTGTAATTATCTAAACTTACTAGAGAAGATGATAGGGAAGGCTTCAACCACGTTTCAGAGATAAGAATAGCATGAAGAGACAAAGGAGAGAAAATAGACTGAACTTCATTGAAATGACAGAGAAGGCTTTGAGAATTTATGTGGGCTACTTTTTAAAGTGTTAGGATGCGAGCTGAAAGACGATTTTAACAGGGCACTGGTCGAAGTAGCAGGTAGTGGGTTAGGGGTGGCTGGGGTGGGTGGGGGTGAGGCTGTGGAAGGGAATTCAGAAAGTGAAAGTCGTTTGTGTGAGGGGCTGCAGACAGCGAGTCATTCACCTCGATGCAGTCAATACTGACAACTTACAGAAACTAAATTAATATAAACTAATAGTAATGCAATAATGAAAGAGATTAATAATAATAATATTTATATGATAACAGTAATAGTGAATATTGCAATCCTACCACTAAAAATTGAATTACGGACTAAGAAAATGTGGTAGTGTATGATGTTATGACCTAGTGCTTGCATATTAACTACGGCAGATCAGAAGCTTTTACAATTTTGTGTTTTACATTCCCAATTTTAACAAAAATAATACCGTCTGTGGTCCAGACATTAGTCAGTCCATATCGCGTGATGCAGTCTTTCAATAGTGCATGCCGGGATTGCGTTAAGTCCTCTCTCAACGTTACACCTGAGTTTTTAACAATTTTTTATTAGTGAACACTTCTCTTCTTTTCGGTAACTTACGAATTTTACGATCACCGGCCGAGGTCGGTCTCCTTGCCTCCCAACCCGGTGACTCCTATCGATGTCGCTCACCACCAGGTTGACCCCGACTTTTGCCGCGACTTCGATGGCGATCTGGTCTGTGTCCTCGTTGTTGTTTTCCGGGATCCCAAATATACGGAGACTCTGCCGGCGCTGATATTGTTGAGGACAAGGAGTAGAGTACACTAATCTAATAATTTTATTAAGAACTAGGACTATGGTAATAGAATTGTAAGAGAATGTCCTGTCCTCTTAAGTGCTAAGATAGCAGACAGATTTTTCGTATGAAAAATGCTCCAAAATTTATTTTGAAGTTCATAAATTAAGTGACCATTATATCAATAAATACGTAGTGCGATCACTACTTAACAATGTTCATTAATTTAAAATTCTCAAAATATGTTTAACATGTAATAAATAATTGTAACAGTTGTATGAACACAATGTTCTTATTAAACTTCTTTAATCAAACATGTTTCGGGGACACTGCCTCTCCATCATCAGTGAATGACAATGACATCGATTTAAGATGTGTGTCTTCCTGTGCACATCATGTCAGCTCCACACCCATTGCATGGACGTGTTTTCGAGTAACTTGCCTTTTAAATTTCTCCTCCCATTTCCCCTCTCTTTCAATTCAATTCAATTCAATTCAATTCAATTCAATTCAATTCAAAGAAAGTAGGCCTACATAATTATTGTACTTTACTTTAATTCGAATATGGACTTTTACGTAATTACAGTATTGAGATTTGCTTAAATTTTCTGTCAGTTTTTTTTTAATTATACACATACGTTACCGTTAGATAAAGAACTTGTCTCATTTGCCCCAGAAATTGTTTCTATAACAACTTATAATAAGTTACGATCACCTCCCTCCAAGTCAGTGGCTGTTTTACAAATCACAGTCTTTTTTTTTTTTTTTTTGTCTTTCCAGAGCTGAATAACGTCTGAAGATTAAACTGTCGTTAAATATAGTAAGAAATTAATACTGTAACATGTTACAACGCAAAGTATCTCGATGGTCTATGGCAGTCAGAACTTGCTGAATGAGACAAGATAATTAGTTTCGAGTTTTGTGAGTTTAGTCTACCTCAATCGCTGTTTCGTTAGACTTTGAGGCAAAGCATGGGTTATGGAAATAAATAATAATTAGGCTATCACGAAAGCCTTGCCTCATAATAAGGACGCATGGCCAAGTTGCTTATAAAGCAGGCTCACGGGACCCACTCCACTGCACGAATAATTTCCTGTACTCGTGATTAAAGAAAAAGGGCCGCCCTGTGCGAATAGCACGCTGCAGCACGACTCGCTTGTCCGGGGGTCGAAATAACAATATTCGTTAGCGTGTTGTGGGAACACGGATTTTAAAATCGGGGTATGTATGTATGTATGTATGTATGTATGTATTTTTTATTTTATTGGGTTATTTTACGACGCTGTATCAACATCTAGGTTATTTAGCGTCTGAATGATATGAAGGTGATAATTCCGGTGAAATGAGGCCGGGGTCCACCACCGAAAGTTATCCAGCATTTGCTCGTATTGGGTTGAGGGAAAACTCCGGAAAAAACCTCAACCAGGTAACTTGCCCCGACCGGGATTCGAACCCGGGCCACCTGGTTTCGCGGCCAGACGCGCTGACCGTTACTCCACAGGTGTGGACTGTATGTATGTATGTATGTATGTATGTATGTATGTATGTATGTATGTATGTATGTATGTATGCATGTATGTATGCATGTATGTATGCATGTAATGGATGTATGTAATTTTTTATTGGGTTATTTTACGACGCTGTATCAACATCTAGGTTATTTAGCGTCTGAATGATATGAAGGTGATAATGCCGGTGAAATGAGTCCGGAGTCCAGCACCGAAAGTTACCCAGCATTTGCTCGTATTGGGTTGAGGGAAAACCCGGAAAAACCTCAACCAGGTAACTTGCCCCGACCGGGATTCGAACCCGGGCCACCTGGTTTCGCAGCCAGACGCGCTGACCGGGATGTATGTATGTAATGGATGTATGTATGTATGTAATGGATGTATGCATGTTATAGATGTATGCATGTATGAAATGTATGTATGTATGTAATGGATATATCCATGTATGTATGTATGTATGTATGTATGTATGTATGTATGTATGTATGTATGTATGTATGTATGTATGTATGTATGTATGTAATGGATATATGCATATATGTATGTAATGTATGTATGTTTGTAATGTAATGTATGTATGTGTGTATGTAATGGATGTATGCATGTATGCAATGTATGTATGTATGTATGTATGTATGTATGTATGTAGTAACACTACAATTGGGTATACACCCGGTGTCAGTGATATATAATATACAATAATACCGCTACAATAATGCAGTAATTACAGCAAAAATAAAATAAACGTAAATTTACTTCAACTATAAACCTAGGACTATAAATAAAAACTATTCTATAATAACGCCTATAATAAGCAAAAGTAAACGTAACCTATTTCACCCAACTATTACCAATTTAAGTAACTACATATCACCTTAATTAATTACATATCAACTTAATTACATATCATCTTAATTAATTACATATCACGTTAATTTATTTACATATCAACTTAATTACATATCATCTTAATTAATTACATATCAACTTAATTAATTACATCACACAATTAGTCATAGAAAAGAGGATTGCAAATTTTGTACCAGTATCATCAAATTTCCAGTAAACTCACATTTTGAGCTCTGTGAATCAATTGGTAGGAATAATGGTAACTAATAACATAATTATTAGCGTACACTACTACCGGCGTAGTTGAGGAGGTAGACGCGTTTGTCTGCTGATCTGGAGCTGCGCTCTGACGTGGTTCGATACTCGCTAGGGCTGATTACTTGATTGAGTTTAAGTTTTCCTCAACTGCAAAGCGAATGTCAGGTAATCTATGGCGAATTCTCGGCCTCATCTCGTTAAATACCATCTCTCTATCACCAATTCCATCGACTCTAAATTTAATAAGCTAGTAGTTGATACAGCGTCCTTAAATAACAGAATAAAATCGATGTTCACTAATAATATGAATGAATTAATATTTATTATGAACTATAAATAGGCTTAAACCCGGTAATTTACGGGAAAAATAACGATGTACAAAGACAATACATATTGACAGAAAAACTCAAGAAATATAGAGTAGAATATAAACAAAAACAAGTCAAGACAGCAAATAAGAGAAAGAACAAGGAAATATACAATAAAAAGTCTATAGAAATACAGGGTATTTCATAAGTAACGAGTCTATGAAAAAATCAACTATTTTGGATAATTTTTTGAAATGATGTTCACCTCACGAGAAAGAACCCTTCCCAGTGCCGTACAGTCGATTTGGAAACAAACAGCCCCTTCCCTCGCCTGAACAGCCTGTGGGGTCTAGTTTTGAATCATGAATAGAACGTCAACTACATCACAAACAAGATGCAAGTATTCCTTGATAGTACCTGTGTCACGCGCCAAACATGACGTCACGTCAATGTAGTCAATGAACAACTAACCTTATTTCCGTACTCCCTGAGCCAGTATACAGTAGAGTTGGGCAATACGTTTCTTTTTCAGAAGTCGATTCTAACGATTCAATCATACATTACGAATCGATTCTAACGATTCGTTCACGGTTCTTCTCAGTCTGCGATTCCAACTATTCTTTTGAATCGTCAACGAACGACTCGCAGGACACTTTCCTTTGCAAACCACGCGTAGAACAAAAACGTTCTACATCTTTCGCATAGATGGCATAAGAGGCGAGACATTGGATTGTCTCTTTCTCATTGGCTGGAACCATTCAGCATGACCTGCATTAGTCTACAAAATTACCCAAGATAGTGTTTCTAAATTATAATTTATCAACTGAACCTTAATATGAAGTTCATTTTTTGCATTACATCTCTATTTAACTATGCAAATTTCAGGTTTGTGTTCATTATTTTCCATACTTAACAAATGCAGTATTTTGCAACGAGTTGGTATTTTGATTTCACTCTCGCTCAGAAGCATTCGGCACTGTTCGGAAATGTCCGTTGACAGGTTACATCAAACAAGTAAATAGAATCGTGGGTTACGATACCATGTCAATTCGTTACTATTCTTTTGAACGACGATTCGTTGATACCACGAATCGATTCTTACGATTCTTTATTATTAGTCGTTCGAATGAACGATTCGTTCACGAATCGACTCAACTCTAGTATACAGTCCCTAGTAATGACATCTTTGAAAACGTGCATTTTCTTTTAGTGCATTAAAAAATCCATCGTTATACTCCGTAAATCTTGCACTTCACTAGTGCAGTGAATTTTTAAATAACGCAGTCACGAATTTTACTGGCAGCAGTTCGATTCTCTTTTGTTTGTCGGGTACGGCCTGGTCGTTAGTGGACGCTGCTGTACGGTCCGCAGTATCCATCTGTTCCTCGAGTTTTTATTTCCCATGTTTTGAGAGAATATTTTATGACGTGTTTCATTTGTTAAGGAGGAAGCTCTGAGGCGCAGTGACGTCGTCGAGCCTCTCAATTTGCATGGCGAAGGTGCGCCTGCCCGTGTCGTGGTGGTCACTCCACGCGTGTTTACGTGTAACAAATCGATGGAGTGCTGAGCCATGAGGTCTGCCTGGTAGGCGGAATGGTATAAATAAGTCCGCGGTTGCTATGTGATCGGACTGCGGACCGTTCGATACCGACCCTCGACGTTGACATGTGGGGTGTGCCTGTTAACACACTGGTCTTCCCCGCCGACCGAAAACAGCTTCAAATATTCATGGCCGGCCTACCTTGGCCTCTCTGGCCTCACTTATTTGCAGACGACTTAAGTAAAATGTGCCCTTGTTAAGTTGCTCTTTGTCTCCATTTTTTTTTCCTTTGCGGTAACCTTAAAAGTTTGATTGGTTTCCAGCATTTCTTGAGATAGCGGTCACCTTGAATTTCTGCAATGTCATAGTCTGATACTTATTTACTTACTTACTGGCTTTTAAGGAACCCGGAGGTTCATTGCCGCCCTCACATAAGCCCGCCATTGGTCCCTATCCTGAGCAAGATTAATCCAGTCTCTACCATCATATCCCACCTCCCTCAAATCCATTTTAATATTATCTTCCCATCTACGTCTCGGCCTCCCCAAAGGTCTTTTCCCCTCTGGCCTCCCAACTAACACTCTATATGCATTCTGGATTCGCCCATACGTGCTACATGCCCTGCCATCTCAAACGTCTGGATTTAATGTTCCTAATTATGTCAGGTGAAGTATACATACAATGCGTGCAGTTCTGCGTTGTGTAACTTTCTCCATTCTCCTGTAACTTCATCCCTCTTAGCCCCAAATATTTTTCTAAGCACCTTATTCTCAAAAACTCTCAAACTCTGTTCCGCTCTCAAAGTGAGAGTCCAAGTTTCACAGCCATACAGAACTACCGGTAATATAACTGTTTTATAAATTCTAACTTTCAGATTTTTGACAGCAGACTAGATGACAAAAGCTTCTCAACTGAATAATAACAGGCATTTCCTATATTTATTCTGCGTTTAATTTCCTCCCGAGTGTCATTTACATTTGTTACTGTTGTTTCAAGATATTTGAATTTTTCCATGTCTTCGAAGGATAAATCTCCAACTTTTATAGTTCCATTTGGTACAATATTCTGATCACGAGACATAATCATATACTTAGTCTTTTCGGGATTTACATAGTCTGATACTACCAAAATAAATTTTTGCAATGAGATCAATGTCACAGATGTCATGTGGTCTGTTCAGTTTTGTAAAGTAATTCCATATTTCTGAGTCACTTTTGCCTTGTTGATATTATAGAGCAGTGGTAGTCAACACTCGTTGAAATGGGTGTCGGGTAAGGAGTGTATAAGAATATGCACCATGGTGCAGAAAAAGCAGCCATAGCTGGTGGGGGCGATCAGTGTAGAATAGTCAGTAGCTGTTGAGGACGCTATTTGCCCAAACTTTAAATATTATCATGTCGTAGCTGCTATGATAGTCAATCAATCGCGCTGTAATTTTTAGGATTCATAGATAAATGTCTAAGGAAAGCATAGAAAAAAAAATCAAAATCAAAGTCTTTTTTGGAAAACGAGAAAAAAATGCTAACTTTGAAGTGATCTGTTCAAAATAGACATTGACACCCTCAAAAGTTAGTAAGCGGCAAACTTTTTTATTTTTCACTTTAGGTGGGTGGTCAAAGCGAGTGAAATGTTTAGAAAGAATGAAAATTAGTTTTAAAAGTGGTTGCTATTCAAAATCTTCACTAGTTTCCGCGTTATGGCGAGTTAAACAAAGGAGTATTTTCTCCTGACGGACTTGCGTATGCAGAGTGACTAAACTTTTTTTTGTTAGAACTACGGATTCTCACAGAAATCATCGCGGTGATTTCAAATTTGTTTTCGAAATGTTTCCATTGCTTAAAGTTTTAAAGTTAATCGTGAGTTTTGAAATGTAATGAAAGTAGTTCTATTACATGAATAACATTTATGCTGATTAAACACTAGTATGACATACTTTGAAATTCAGAAAATGAAAACAATATCATAGTAGTTTTTGTATTTACTATACGTATTACTGTCATTATTATTATTATTATTATTATTATTATTATTCCTTTACTTTTTAACTTCGCTTTAGAATATGCCATTAGGAAAGTTCAGGATAACAGGCAGGGTTTGGAATTGAACGGGTTACATCAGCTTCTTGTCTATGCGGATGACGTGAATATGTTAGGAGAAAATACACAAACGGTTAGGGAAAACACGGAAATTTTACTTGAAGCAAGTAAAGCGATCGGTTTGGAAGTAAATCCCGAAAAGACAAAGTATATGATTATGTCTCGTGACCAGAATATTGTACGAAATGGAAATATAAAAATTGGAGATTTATCCTTCGAAGAGGAGGAAAATTCAAATATCTTGGAGCAACAGTAACAAATATAAATGACACTCGGGAGGAAATTAAACGCAGAATAAATATGGGAAATGCGTGTTATTATTCGGTTGAGAAGCCCTTATCATCCAGTCTGCTGTCCAAAATCTGAAAGTTAGAATTTATAAAACAGTTATATTACCGGTTCTTCTGTATGGTTGTGAAACTTGGACTCTCACTCTGAGAGAGGAACATAGGTTCAGGGTGTTTGAGAATAAGGTGCTAAGGAAAATATTTGGGGCTAAGAGGGATGAAGTTACAGGAGAATGGAGAAAGTTACACAACACAGAACTGCACGCATTGTATTCTTCACCTGACATAATTAGGAACATAAAATCGAGACGTTTGAGATGGGCAGGGCATGTAGCACGTATGGGCGAATCCAGAAATGCATATAGAGTGTTAGTTGGGAGACCGGAGGGAAAAAGACCTTTAGGGAGGCCGAGACGTAGATGGGAGGATAATATTAAAATGGATTTGAGGGATGTGGGGTATGATGATAGAGACTGGATTAATCTTGCATAGGATAGGGACCGCTGGCGGGCTTATGTGAGGGCGGCAATGAACCTTCGGGTTCCTTAAAAGCCATTAGTAAGTAAGTAAGTATTATTATTATTATTTGAACATTGTGCCACTGTCACATATTGTGTGACACAGTACATGAGAGTAGGCCACCAAAGGAAAAACTGAGAGGTAGAACTTAAACTGAGGGGATTCGATCCGGCATAGGAACTGGAATCCGGTGTGGCTTAGTGGATAAAGCGTCAGTATGTAGAGCTGAAAACCCGAGTTCGATTCCCGGTGCCGGAGAGAATTTTTCTTTGTTCTATCCATTCTTCATCATATAGTAAAAGTGATGGTGTACAATGTTAATACACTGACATTCAGTAATATTACCCTGTTCTGTCTATGTGGCTCATAAATCTTAGGTATAAACAAGTAAACTTTGTAAGCAGAAACTCAGTAGAATGTGGAAATGTATCTCCTTTACTTGGCAACTGGATGTACATGTCCCTCCTTTCTTGTTTGTGTTGTCTTTTGTTCTCTTGCATCATGTTGATAATTTACTAGAGATCATCTGATTTTGGTTTTATAACCTCCGCAAGAATGATAATTGAATGAGCCAAGTTCCAGTTTTGATTACTACTCCCGTGTTTGTATACAAGTACAGTACTCACTTTGCGCCCCGCTATCTTTGTTTAATAGCGGGTTAGGCAGACCGAATTGCGGCTAGTGCCTTACTGCCTAGCGTGACAACGTGCAGATAAAGCACGGAGCTCTATATCGATCTGCTGACTCGACTATTGCTGGCTGCTTTTGTTACCTACGCTTTGAAAGTACAACAAAGAAATGTGCATGAAATTATTAAACATTTCAGTTTGTTTTGTCATTATAAATTTATCAAAAGCATATAGCTTCGACCCACTGGCCTGCTTCGATTGTCTGCGTGAAGTTTGTATTGGTTTATAATTTGTGTCCCGGGTTGTATGGAATAGTGAAGTGCATTCCATAACCTTTCCTTTTCAGATCCCATTGAAACCTTACAGTAGATGATGAAAGTGTCGTATATAAGCTTGATATCGCGAGAATATGTTGTCACTCGTTTAAGTTCATCAACTGAAATTCTTCTTTTTTATTTTATTTTTTTTTATTTGGTTGTTTAACGACGCTGTATCAACTACGAGGTTATTTAGCGTCGATGTATTTGGTGATCGCGAGATATTTGGCGAGATGAGGCCGAGGATTCGCCATAGATTACCTGACATTTGCCTTATGGTTGGGGAAAACCTCGGAAAAAACCCAACCAGGTAATCAGCCCAAGCGGGAACCGAACCCGCGCCCGAGCGCAACTCCGGATCTGCAGGCAAGCGCCTTAACCGACCGAGCTACGCCGGTGGCTTTCTTCTTGTTTCATGCTCAATTTTTGCCCGGAGTTTCTGAAATACTTTGCCATTCAAACTACTCCATAAATAATAATAATAATAATAATAATAATAATAATAATAATAATAATAATAAAGTTTTATTTCCACTCAACCAAAGTATGAAAAGGAAATAAATAAAATAAACGTAAGCAAAAACAAACAAAATAAGAAATAAAGAAATCAAGATATATAGGTAGAAAGGAAAGATTAAAAAAATAATTAGAGAAATCAGGAAATGTAGAAAGTGCAAAAATGAAAAGAGGAAAGAAGAAAAATAGAGCAATCAAGAAATGGAGAAAGAAAGTAAACACTAAAAAGGAAAAGAATGAATAGGGAAATGAGGAAATGAAGGAAGAAGGGCAACGCCAAAAAAAGAAAAAAATGTAGATCACGAAATTTAGAAAGAAAGCAAAAATGAATGACAGAAGACGAAAGAGAGAAGCCAAGAAATTTAGTAACAAAGGAAACACCAAAAAAGAAATAGAGAACTGAGGAAATAGAGAATGAAGGGTAGTGAAAAAAAGAACGAAGAAATACAGCTATCAAGAAATGGAAACAGAAAGGAGAAATTGAAAAAGACAAGAAGAAAAAGAGCAATAAAAAATCTAGAAAGGAAGGAAACATAATGGAAAAGAAAATATGGAAATCAAGAAATGGAGAAAGAAAGAAAAATGAAGAAAAAATAAATAAATCCGGAAATTAAAAAATGAAGAAAGAACTCAAGGGGGTAGATTGGGGAAGAACGCGTAACGCGACTACAGGCCGGTACTGTGTCATTTCTCAGAGCGCACATGCCTTATGTAAGACAGGCAGATATGTACAGTTTCCCTGGAAAAGGATGAGACGATTGAATATTCCTAAGTCTCAGATGTAAGACACTGCGCATGACCGGAGACCAGAGCACCGATACACAAGATAACGAATATTGAGTTACTTAAATTCAGGCTATTTGGTTTGTTACTAGCATCGTTCCGAAATTCACTTCAAAAACTGTAAAAAATATGATAATATTACGTAAATAAAAGATAAATATATACATAAATCGTGTAGTTAAATCGACAAGGGACCTTCATGACTAGATCGACACTCCGCACAGAAAGGAACGTTTTCGTGTCATTTCAATAGCTTAGACGGTAAGACTTCTGCGTGTTGTGTAGAAGAGTGCGAGTTCGATTCTTAGTCTACACAACGATTTTTTTTGTCTAAATAACGTTGAAATAGCTAAGTAACGTTGAAATAGAGATTTACAAAGTCCTGAGATTAAGTGTTAATGATCGCAAACAATACAAAATTACAAGTTATAATATTATAAACGTTAATCTAATGAATGCATTTAGACACACATATGCAATGTAAATGCATATATATTAAAAACTAACAATTAAAATGAAATTAAAAAATATATGTAATAATAGACAAACTTTTACAAAGGCTTAGAGTCCTTAGGCTAAGTCATTTGTTGAGTAATTATTACAATATTTTATTAATAGCTTTCCCAAATGTGTAAGAAATGCACTCGCACAAAACAATTTTTGTTAAAAGTCTGGCTTTGGATTATTTCATTCTCACCCCTTCAGTTAATTTTAACTATTTTATCTACGTGTTTGCAATAGTGTTTAATTTAATGTGCGTTCAATTTTATTCATGTTATGATTGAATGAAAAAGCACTGTTGCAGTTATTGACTAATTACATATATTAATACTAATTAAATGCATCTGTTAAGTAACCAATTGCAGTATCTTTTGCAAAATCTTGAATGTTCAAGTTGTCAGTAATATTTCTGTACCATATACTATAATACGTTAAAAGAATTTGCAATAGATTTGGGATCCTCTACTTTATAATCATTGGTTTTATGAAAAAATATTTTCTTTCTTAGGATATATACAAGTTTAAATTTAATAATATTCCGAATAGGTTTAATTGTATTATCTGAATTTTGTACTTTTCTATTCAAATATATTCTATTTCCCTGTTTCATAATTTTTGATAAATTACACTGTACTTCTTGCAGTATTTAAGAACATGAGGATCATTACATTGCAACACATTACATATAGATTCTTCTTTTTAATACATGAGATTTTGAAGTCCCTGCGTTATCTACATGTTTTCACTTTTGAATTTTTTCACAACATTGAGTGGAGAACATCCACTGAAGTGATTATGAAATTAAGTGAAAAATATAATACATTTACTCTTAATATCAGTAGTACCAGTATCATATATGTTTTTCCAAGATTCATTTTGTAGACATAAATGTGAATAATCATTAGATACAGCATTTACGATCCTTTGTTAGTTTTTGAATTAATATTTTGAAATTGTTCAGTAACATTGGAATCACTTAGGATTTGTTTATCATGTTCAGACAAACCATTGATTATAGGTTCTGTCGAATAGGAATTCAGTCTAATTCTGTGTACAAAACATTTATCAATGGCTGTGCTACTTCAGCTTGTATGCTGTGGGAAAATGAGTCTACGACTAAGGTTTCCAGTTTCAAGGAGTGAATTTAATTTACTTTTACGGAAAAGTTCCGAGAGATAATCTATGTTTATGTCACTACAGATCACAAATTCCATATGAGATTTCTAAAGTCTTTTCTTTACAAATTCAATGTTGGCTATAAATATTAATAAATAATCTAAGAAATATGAATGATTGTAGTTAGAAGTCTGATTTACATTATAAAAAGCATGAAGTTACATTCCTCCGCAAGATTCGAACTTTCGATGATGGTTTTGTCGTCCAACGCACAACCACGGACCTATTCAATGCTTATGTTAATAACCTACAATTTAGCTGTAGCAATGTGGTGTCATAACTTGGGGTTTGTTTACTTAATGCAATTAGATTTAATTTGATTATTTTCGCAACAATTGGACTTCCTGTTATTTAGTTATTTAATTTAGGGTTGATTTATTAACTCTTACTATGCAAGATGCCTGTTATTTCAATAATTCTATATCATATTAAATAGTCATTGTCTACACTAACGTATTCTCGTCATCCCTCATTTCTCATCGTAATGGCGAACCGACGTGACATGAGACAGCGAGTTATAGCTCTAGTTGAGGCTGGATAGGGGGCTAGATCTGCTGGCCGTTTGGTCGATGTTCCTGGAAGTACAGCCGCGAGGTGGGTTCATCGTGACCAAAATTTAGGGGAGGTCGAAAATCGCCCTATTCCTGGGGGTTCGCGGATTTCTTCATTGTAAGAGGATGCTCTCTTATTCGAGACAGTTCGACAGGACCCCTTTCTAACTGCTAACGAAATAAGAGCAGCATCTAACTTTCCCGGCTCTTCACAGACTGTGATCAGTAGGTTGAGGAACCGCGGTATTAGGAGCCGGAGGGCTGCGCAAATGGAAATATTGGGGGAAGCACAAGCTGTCGACCATCTTGCCTTCGCTACCAATCGAGTGGATTTCGATTGGAGAAATGTAATTTTCTCCGACGAAACAACCATCTCGAGTGATTACGAAGGTCCTGTCCGTGTCTATCGTGAGGATGGTCTCCGACATGACCAGCGCTATGTGCACCGACGTGAAAGATTGGGGCGCTTTAGCATATCGTGTTAGGGGTGGATGTCTTACGATGGACCTGGCGTTATAGAACGCATCGATGGCCGGTTTAATGCGGGAACTTACGAGCACATTCTGGAAAATATATTCCTTCCCTCCGCCCGAGAACGTTTTTCCGAAGGAATATTGCTGTTCCAGCAGGATAGCCATCCCGTGCACTATGCTGCAAGCATTCAAAGTTGGTTTCAAAGGAGACCCGAGATCGAAATCATTAATTGGCCTCCGAAGTCACCTGATTTGAATGTCATCGAAAATTTATGGGCGGAATTGCAAAAGAGAAGGATAGCCACCTATGCCCACCGACGCCCTCGAAATCGAGACGAATTGTGGGATCAAGTTGTTGACACCTGGGAAGATCTCGCCGGGGATCAGAACTTATTCCACAATCTCGTGACATCCATGCCGAATCGACTTAGAGCTGTAATAGAAGCTGATGGCATGTGGACAAGATTTTAAGTCAACAGGTCTCTTTTTGTTTCTTATGATTTTTGTTTGAGGAAGAATACTTTTAACTTCCAAGTAAGATTTATTTTTTCTTGACGAGGTTCAGCCCACTTGTTAAGGCCCAGAAATTGGGCATAAATTATTCCATATTTTTCGACAATTAGACAGTCGAACTCTGAACAAATTAATTACACCTCAATAAAAAAAAAGTTTTACCCGGAATCGAACACGAGACGTTTCGGTTATATAGTGGACCGACACGCTACTATATGAGCTAACGAGACAAGACAGTGACAGCAGCAGTCCAGAATGTAGATCCCTTAGCAGGCATTTGCCATTCGGTACAGTGAAGCAATGATATTTTGTGACTCGAGCTATGTTGTGAAATCCTGGCCTTAAATGGCAGTCTTCTTCGTGATCCTTATTCTGGTCCTTGTCCTTGTTGCTATCCTTGTAACAATTCTTTTACTATTTGTCATGTTATGTATCGTTACGTCGATATCGAGTGAACCGCGCTGTAGAACTTTAACTTCCGACGACCAAGAATCGTCTCATTCTTTTTCAGGGTAACTGTACATATGTATTTTAATGACTCTTACCTAGTTTCATCAACGGATGTTAAAACATAAGTCTGCGTTAACATTGGATTTATCAAGAAGTCTGTTGCATCAACGAATTTTAATCTTAACAACGTATTAAAATAGAAGTTAAATTAATATCAGCTCTACTGTTTGTTAAACTTTTAACAACTGTTATCAGTCTAAAATTGCGACTGGAAACAATGATTTTAGCTCAGAATTGCTGTATTTGGATCTCTTGAATGATGTTTCTGTCAGGGGAGGTGGGGAGGTGCTGTGCGACGAAATGATTATGTTAAAGTTGGAAGAAGAAGAATTTTTGCGGAGATACAGACTGTCCAAAACCGTCGTCAGGAAAGTTGGTGAATAAATACAGTACAAAGGAGGTTAGAATACAATACCAATAGAAATATACATATAACTCTCTTCATGTTCATTTCACGCTCATTTTTTTTCAGTTACTTCGGTTTTCCCCAACCATACGGCAAATGCCAAATAATCTTTGTAGAAAATTGTAAAATATTGTAGAAAATTACAAAATTGTAAGACTGTAAAAATTGTAATTGTAATTGTAATATTGTAAAATTCTGACTTGTTCCACATCTTAAAGCTTCATTGCTAATGTAAGATCTATGGAATACAATAAATGGAATCCAGACAAAAGCACATCGGAGTGCGTTAAAAAATATTATGATTCAGACACCGCCTTCTAGATCTGTTCTGTTCGTAATTCTCGCGAGTCATGAGTGATAGCAACATTTTATATAAAGTTTGGTGAAACTCAAGGTTCTTAACGTATTGTTAAGTTTTTTTAACAGTTGTTTTGTAGCAACGTGTTAGGGAATTTTTAACATTCTGTTGATCAAACCGACCATGTATGTATTAGGTATGTATACATGTTGCTTTGGTTATAAGTGCTGGGTCCATGCACTTTGATTCATATCGTTGCATGTGCACCCTATATTGTAATGATTTTTCAAGTCCGCCAGCTAGCAATTGAATGATATTCGTGAATCCTACGCTGACAGGTGAGCCGTCCCATCCTAGGGCCCGGAGTAAAGATTGAAGAGATGGAGAGTGTTGGTGAAATGAAAGGGGGAAACTGAGTATCCCGAGAAAATCACCTATGTCTGCTTTATTCACCACAAATTCCATCACGTTAGGGCAGGGATCGAACCCGGGTTGTCGGAATGAAAGTTTAAAGAACTGGCACTGAGTCGCTGTATGTTACTGTTTAATTGAATGTGTTAATGTTTAATTGAATATAATTTACTTCGACAGAATATATAAAACTTTAGAATGCTTAAAAAATGTAATAACGCAAAAATTCCATATTATTATGATATAATAATAATAATAATAATAATAATAATAATAATAATGATTTATTTTAGCTGGCAGAGTTAAGGCCGTAAGGCCTTCTCTTCCACTCAACCAGCAAAAAGTGTATATACATATGCATGAACAATTTGATTTAGATGAGAGTTACATGTATACAAAAGTTATTTACAAATTAAACAACAAAATACTATGAACTATTAATTAAACACTGAAATAAACTGTGTAGCAGAATTAAACTAAAATACATAGAATGTTAATATATTTCAAATAATATTAGATAATAGAAAGAGATTATTACGAGACAATTAAAATACAGCACAATCAGGATGATGTCTAAAGAAAAAAGTAACAATGTAGTCAGTGATAGTTTAAATCAGTATGATTGGAGTGAAATGCTAATAAGGTTATCTTTTAAGCTGTTATTAAAGGTGTTTATTGTCTTGCAGCCCCTAATACTTTGTGACAAGGAATTCCATTGACGCGAGGTGGCTATTGTAAAAGATGATGAATAACAAGATGTTCTATGAAGAGGTATACTTAGCGTGCCACAAATAAGTGATCTGGTATTTACGTCATGGTTAGAGTATAGATAAGAGAAACGAGACGAAAGGTAATTTGGTGTTGAAGTGTGCAGAATTCGAAAGAGTAATATACGGAAGTTTATGATATTTCCGTGCAGGATTTCTGCGTTATCACATGATGAAGGATGGATAGAACAGAGAAAAATTCTCTCCGGTACCGGGACTCTACGTGCTGACGCTTTATCCATTAAGCCACACCGGATTCCAGCTTCGATGTCGGGTCGAATCCCCTCAGTTTCAGTTCTGTCTCTCAGTTTTCTCTTTGGTGGCCTACCCTCATGTACTGTGTCATAGAATATGTAACAGTGGCACAATGTCCAACAGTATGTACAGAGGTGCACTCATTACGAGTGACTAAGTGGCCGGGATCCGACGGAATGAGCACCGTCTTAAATCACATATCATATTATTATGATGCACCGAAGTAAATATGGTATTTCCGTGCAGTAATTCTGCGTTACCACATGATGAAGGATGGATAGAACAGAGAAAAATTCTCCGTTCTATCCATCCTTCAGCAAAAATTCCAGTTTACTCAACTTCGAATTCTTTTTACTAATCTTTCTCGCC
Organism: Periplaneta americana; assembly: GCA_025594305.2. Lineage (NCBI taxonomy): Eukaryota > Metazoa > Arthropoda > Insecta > Blattodea > Blattidae > Periplaneta > Periplaneta americana. The sequence continues at coordinate 11,913,873 of JAJSOF020000025.1, read as the reverse complement.
ATTCTATCACAATGAGTAATGAATACGCCCTCGAAATGAGAATTCAGTTTTATTAGATTAACAGAATTAATAAAATTCTAAGTGGACCACATTTGGCAGTACTGGAAAAAACCAACATGTTAACAGTGATGTTGGAGTGAAGTGATAAAGTTCGGGGCGAAACACAGGAAGAAGAATACATAGATATTGAAAACAACGCCTGTTCTTTTGCGAAGCGGAATGTATGTATCATTTTAATTGAAATAGTGGATGAATTTACTCCAAACCTAAGGGATGAGAAGTCACGGAAATGTCCCACAGCCTTGACCTCCAATGAAAAACAGGCATGCAACTATACATGCTGTGTTGCTTGTTTTCTATTCGTGGCTTAGATTGAACGTATGTCTTTTACTTTCGGAGAAAATCTTTCGGCTAGACGATTTCGTGCAGAGAAGAGATTACCAAACGTTTCTGTTGTGGAACATATCTGATTAAAATATATACAACACTAGTAGCATGCATAATTTTTACTTATTATATTACGTCTGTCAATTGTTCAATATTAAATAATAAAATTGAACGATATTCTTTTGACGATAGTGAAGTAACGCTGAAATTTATATTTTCACATGTATCGTGTTGAATGTAACTGGTATTATTAGGCAAGAGTTTCCCGAGTTTCTCCGAGCGAATTTTTGGATAATAGCTGTTGTAAAAGAACTTGACCCCCTTCCCTCATCATACTGTAACCCATCGTCACTTAATTCCATATGTCATCTACCCAATTTCCGCGACAGACCTGTCATCGGACCTAGAAATATTGCAACTGACTCACTGTGCATCTCTCTATTAAGAGGCAGAAGTGACTGCAAGACCCAAACTACCCCCAAAATAAATTCAGTATGTTTTACTATTAGATCTATACAAGAGAAAGTAAATATCAATACCTTAAAAACAATATACTTTGCATACTACCACTCGGTAATGAGTTATGGAATAATATTCTGGGGAAATTCCACAGATAGCAACAGTATATTGCTACTACATAAAGATTAATTAAAATAATGATAGGTGCCAAATCCAGGGAATCGTGTAGGATCATTTTCAGAAAACTACAAATAATGCCCATGGTTCGTCAGTATATTTTTCATTAATAAACTTCCTCGTATGTAATCGTGAAAACTTTGTAACTAATGCAACAGTTCCTAGCATAAATACTCGTCAAAAATGACTTTCATACTCCATCGGCAAGTCTATCGTGCTATCAAAAAGGAGTGCGTTATATGGCAGTAAACATTTTTAATAGCCTCCCTATCGAAATAAAAATCAAACTGAAAACATAAGATTATTTAGGGCCAAATTAAAGAAGTACCGGTATCTAATTTCTCACGCCTTCTATTCTGTAGCTGAATTTATGACATTCAACAACACTGCATGAATATTTCTGTTTTGTATTAACTATCGGTACTAACCCCTTGTGTTGTACTAGTATATTGTAAAACTCTTCTGTATACATTTCAACTAGACTGTGACTATAATTAAGACTTTGTAGTGTTAGTAAGATTTTTTTACATGTTCCATATTCCAGCTGTGAAGCGATGTACGAATACCATGGAATATAAATACAATGCAAAGAACACGACTGGCAGTCACTTATAAGAACAAAACGCCAAAAGGAAGGACAAGAAAAGAATAATGTATAATATTAATTATTTAAGGCATTAGAAACCATTTTAATGAGTTATTTTGAAGAAATAATATTTGACACCAGTCTTCATTTTACAGAGACTTGGCATTCGCAAGTTTTGCTGCAAGCTTATCATTGAGTAGTGCTGTAAGATAGTGTATGAGACAGGAAGCAATAATCCAGACGGTAAAAAAAAACATTAAAGAGATAGGACGCATCGATATCCGGAAAGGTATAATAAAATCCATATTTTGTGGGTTCCTGGACGCATTGGTTATCTTAGATAACGACGAGTTTGTTATTTGGCAAAAGAAGGCCCTTGTTTTGTGTGTTGCGGTAGTGCGTGCTACTGATGTTTACTAAGATGCATCAGCAGCTCTGGATATTTGCGTTCATTTTACGCGTTGCATAATAGTAAAATTCAATTTTTTCCTTTATCATGTTCGGAATGAACGAAATTTACAAATAGGGAACTGGGAAGACCGGTTGCTGTGGAAGCATAAAAGAGGGTAAATACCAATGAAGAAGAACAATTTTTATTTATCTGTTTGTTATAATATAAAAAAATGCGAAGATAATCATCTCGTGATTCTTGAAGTTGAGCGCCATTGAAAGTTTGATTACAAAATAAAGATTAATTGATTATTTTACTAAACTTATTGTAATTTCTTCGCATAATTCTCCAGAACGAAAATTACAAATAGGGGACTGGGAAGACCGGTTGCTATGGGGTAAAATATCAATAAAGAGAAAGAAGTAGAAAAAGAAAAATGTTTCTCAGGCAATACTAACTCGTCTGTTTCATTTATCTGTTTGTTATTTATAATATAAAAAATTACAAAGAGTATCAACTCGTGATTTGTTATTTATAATATAAAAATTACAAAGAATATCATCTCGTGATTTGTTATTTATAATATAAAAAAATACAAAAAAATCATCTCTTATTTTGTTGTTTATAATATAAAATATTATAAAGAAAATCATCTCGTGATTCTTGAAGTTGAGCTCCATTGTGCATTTAATTACAAAATAAAGGTTTATTGATTATTTTACTAAACTTATTGTAATTTATTCGCATAATTTTCCAGAACGAAATTTACAAATAGGGAACTGGGAAGACAGGTTGAGTGGAAGCATAAAACATACCCGTAAGGGGTAAAATGTCAATTAAGAAGAATAAAAATGTTTCTCAGACGATACTAACTTAACTAGTCTGTTTCATTTATCTGTTTGCCATTTATAATATAAAAAATACAATGAAAATCATCTCGTGATTTTGTTATTTATAATATAAAATATTACAAAGAAAATCATCTTGTGATTCAAGTTGAGCGCCATTGTACGTTTGATTACAAAATGAAGATTCATTGATTATTTTACTAAACTTATTATAATTTATTCGCATAATTTTTTAGAACGAAATTTACAAAAAATGGGGGACTGAGAAGACCGGTTGTTGTGGAAGCTTCGAACATACTCGTAAGTGGGGAAATGCCAATGAAGAAGAAGAAGAAAATGTTTTTCAGGCGATATTAACTCTCCTGTTTCATTTATCTGTTTATTTATAATGTAAAAATTACAAATAAAATTATCTCGTGATTCAGTTGAGCGCCATTGTACTTTTAAATACAAAATGAAGGTGAATTTATTATTGTACTAAACTTATTGTAATTTATTCACACAATTTTCCGTTAAATTGACTCATAGTTACTGGAAATGAACAGAATGGGATCAATTGTTTACAGAAATCGTTGTATACAAGCGCAAAACCATTTTTTCTGTATGAGGGGATATTGAAGACGTGTTTTTCGGCGAAAATACCAAAACAAAATATTTGCACTATGCAGATACCTACTTTATAGTTTAGAAAGTAAAAATGAACCATAGTCTGCGACACGGTGATTGTACCGTACACTGTAGTAATAGTAATGGTAATGTTGGTAATGGGACACTTGCCTTGAGAAGTCGGATCTCTCGGAGGGCGATCTTGCGGATGAGGGGGTCGTCCTCGGACTCGACGAACTTCTTGATGGCGACGATCTGCCCCGTGTCCCGGTTCCTGCACTTGAACACCATGCCGTAGCTTCCCTCGCCGAGCTTGCCCAGCTTCTCATAGCGCTCCATGAGGCGAGAGGGCGCTCGGGACCTGGAACATGTTCAATATGTGTACCCGTGCTTTGTATTTTTTCTTAATTTCGAAACAGATCTTTATGATAGCCTAGAAATGTTTAATTTGTTTTAACTAGTGTTAAATTAACAGCGTGTTTATTTTTAACGTTTTGTTAATGTATTTTCCATTTATTCAACATCATTTTGTTTAAAACAACCAACACTTAACTATAACACTCGTTAACACTATTTTAACCACTCAATAGCAGTTGGTAAATTCTGTATTGTAGAGTAAGTCATGAAACATGTATAAAATCATAACCTCGTACAGTAGGCCATGATCGATAAAGAAAGACAAATGAAAGTTGTAGGAGACTACTATTGAAAAATAATTTTATTATAAAGTAAGGTTATAGTACTAATGCTAACATATAGCTTCTCATTTTTGCTGAAACATTTTCCAATAATATAATATTGACTGTATATTTTGAAACACCATTGACATTGGCTGTAGTTAGTTGAAAAGAGCCGATATCATAGAATCAGGAGTAAATAGTAGATGCTGAATTTTATTAGAGTAAATGGTCTGTTTCTGTTTGTAGGATTTCAAATCTGGTTTACATTTCTTGTAATATTTTGAGGCCTACTTGTTTTGAAAATCTATACTGTCACAAATTGAGTATCATGCTTACTATGTAAATCATCATTCCTAATTCTTGTCACGTTGAGATCCCACATTTTATATATATTCAATATTATGATGTAATAGCTCAGTATCAAAATAAGCAGCCAATATGATAATCAGTTCACTTTCGAAGATTATGTTCCCTATATTAGCTTTCCAAAGCGTCTTTTAAATGTTATGTTATCAGTCATTCACGAAACATTTCTTAAAGAGAGACATAAAACATTATTTTCACAACTTCTGTTTGAACAGGTGTTGTGTCATCGGCTATATTTAACTATTTGTCAAATGAGTCAACTGCCTAAATCCTACATTTAAAGTTAACAAAAACTTAACAATCTCTTCAGACAAACTAGTGTTGAAAACATGAAAAAACTATATTTAACAATCTGTTTAGAGTTTAACATTCGTTAAATGTTCTAACAATACTTGAAGAAACCGGCCATAAGTATCGTAACATATACAGGGTGGAAATAATATATCTGTACAGATTTTAACAGCTTATTCTTTGGATAGGCTACAACAAAAAGTAATAATACATTCCCTCGCTAGACGCCACAAACTTTTGTCTATAAAACTGCCATTTACTTAAAGTTTGTCTTGAAATTTGTTAAACACATCTTGAACAATGTAAAACAGGATCTCCTCATATTCGATGCTGAAAATGGTCCTCTTTCATATCCAAGCATTCTTCTAGACTTACACTGGCGTTCAAAGATATCTGACCTACCATTTTATGATCGTGTAAGCGAGCTTTCTAACCGCAGGATAAGTCAGAACCAAAGATATAAAATATTGAAAAAAAAACTTTGAACTAGTTCCGCTAGTTCTCAATAGGTGGCACCATTATTGGGGCATTATGCCGCCTCTATGCTTCGTTATCGTTCCCTGACCCATAAAGAAGTTTAGATATGATCACTCCTTTATAAAAATTAAAAATTTTACAACTTCTTGACTTTGATATTTAATATTTTTTTCTTATCTTCTCACTCATAATTTGACAGTTACTTATATTTACTTTTGCAATCTTTTTCAATTAGCGGTGTTTGTTTGTTATTTCCTGGTTCCAATAATTGACAATTGCGGTCCAAGACTATACAAATCAGTCGGAGCTAAAAGGAACTAAGTCACTTTTGACAATTTTAAGGAGAAGCAAAAAATACTCCACTAATAGCACAAATGTATATATGTTCATATTAATATTTTTATGTTATAGAAGACCAAAGAACATTTAAAAGTCTGACTTAGTTCCTTCTTCCACCGTTCGATGCGCATGACATCCGTTGTTCAAATGGTTGCATAACTCAAGAACTGCATATTTTGACTTAGTTCCTTTTAGCTCCGACTGATATTATCAATAATTAATTATCATCATCTAGCATTAATAAATGATTTTGGGTTTAACGTCCACACCTGTGGAGTAACGGTTAGCGCGTCTGGCGCGAAACAGGTGGCCCGGGTCCGATTCCCGGTCGGGGCACGTTACCTGGTTGAGGTTTTTCCAAGTTTTCCCTCAACCCACTATGAGAAAAATCTGGGTAACTATCCGTGCTGAACCCCGGACTCATTTCACCGGCATTATCATCTTCATCTCATTCAGACGCTAAATAACCTAAGATGTTGATAAAGCGTCGTAAAATAACCTACTAAAATAAAAAATCGGGTTTAACAAAGGAAATAATCAAATTATTTTTGAAAACCTTCATCTAACATCATATTTGCATGACATTATTTGATTGAGAAGCTTTTGGCATCCAGTCTGCTCTAAAAAAAGCTGAATTTATGGAACAGTTATATTACCGGTTGTTCTGCATGGTTGTGAAACTTGTACTGTCACTTTGAGAGAGGAACAGAGGTTAAGGGTGTTTGAGAATAAGGTGCTTAGGAAAATATTTGGGGTTAAGAGGGATGAAGTTACAGGAGAATGGAGAAAGTTACACAACACAGAACTGCACGCATTGTATTCTTCAGCTGGCATAATTAGGAACATTAAATCCAAACGTTTGAGGTGGACAGGGCATGTAGCACGTATGGGCGAATCCAGAAATGTATGTAGATTGTTAGTTGAAAGACCTGAAAGAAAAAGACCTTCGAGAGGGCGTAGAGGATAATATTAAAATAGATTTGAGGGAGGTGAGATATGATGGTAGAGACTGGATTAATCTTGCTCAGGATAGGGACCGATGGCGGGCTTATGTAAGGGCGGCAATGAACCTCCGACTTCTCTAAAGACCAAAAGTAAGTAAGCAAGTAGCAATTTTGTATTAACCTTTGTAGACAAGATTGTTAAAATTTAGGGTAAGACGGGTAATGGATTTGCAGTGTTTTTAGGTCGTACGAAATGTCGGCAGCCTGATCTACATAAAATCTTAGGCCACATCGTAATTTTAATAATAATCTACATAAAACTAAAAGTTCAATTAAATTGGGGGAATGGTTCGTAATACTTTTGGGTCACAAATTTTTCATAGCACGGAAACTTCTGAGGTAAAGAATTGCGTGTCAATTTATTAGGACCTGAATTTACAGCTTAATGCCCTTATTGCGCGTTCTTACCAGGAAGTGCAAGCGCGTTTCAGTGGGTCAGGCGGGCATTGGACTTTCTTCTCATGTCTAGTTCTTAGCAAGATATCAGCTAAAGATGTAGGGCGTTTCTAGGGAGTAACTGTTGATAAACGTCACGTCAGTATAAACTTTTTCAAGTAAAAAAAATGATAGATCTTGGGAGATTTATCCATTGCGGTATACCGAAATATGAAGGGTTCGTGCAATGTGCTGGAGTTGCTTGCCCCTCTCCATTGAATGTTACAGCCATGGAAAGCCAGTAACGTAATTTTATGTCGTATTTTGTTCTTGTAAATAAATTCTTATTTTCTTGAAACAAATAATTTTAAATTTTCTTTTGAAAAAGACTTGCTACAATATACAGGGTTAGTTAAAAGTCCCGCACCAGCTAAATACCTTTTGAAGCATGTGGTTCAGTGATATGATACTTGGTATGTGAGGATAACCATATACTAAGAACTCAATAATGGTATTACCGAGTTTTTTCTACTTCCGGTTTAACCGGAAGTGACTCCAACTCTCTTATTTTAAATGGAACACCCAATATATTTTTTTATTTTTGAATAGTACTCATTAAGAGGTTTTCAAAAAGTACCCACACTTGATACTTCTGTACAAATTCGGTGTTGCTAAGCCAAGGAAACGGAAAAGTGTATCGAATATTAAAATAATAAAATACTCCTTCCTTAATAAAAACAAAACAAAGCTAGCTCACCTTCTAAATTATGTGATCAAATTGGTAGCCCTCAGCTGCTTTACAATGTGTCACTCGATCATAGAAACCATTTAAGGATTGATTTAACCAGGCTTTAGGAATATCTTGCACCACTTCCATTTTTATTTAGCAACACTGAATTTGTACAGAAGTATCAAGTGTGGGTACTTTTTGAAAAACTCTTAATGAGCTTTATTCAAAAATGAAAATATATATTGGGTGTTCCATTTAAAATAAGAGAATTGGAGCTACTGCCGGTTAAACCGGAAGTAGAAAAAACTCTGTAATACCATTTTTGAGTTCTTAGTATATGGTTATCTCACATACCAAGCTTCATATCACTGAACCGTATGGTTCAAAAGTTATTTAGGTGGTGCGTTTACTATTTTAATATTCGATACACTTTTCTGTTTTCTTGGCTTAGCAACACTGAATTTGTACAGAAGTATCAAATGTGGGTAATTTTTGAAAACTCTTAATGAGCTTTATTCAAAAAGAAAAATATATATTGGGTGTTCCATTTAAAATAAGAGAGTTGGAGTTACTTCCGGTTAAACCGGAAGTAGAAAAAACTCGGTAATACCATTATTGAGTTCTTAGTATATGGTTATCCCCATATACCAAGTTTCATGTCACTGAGCCACATGCTTTAAAAGTTATTTAGGTGGTGCGGAACTTTTAACTAACCCTGTATAAGGGATTTAATTACAAAAGTCACATTTCCTACTTTTCAAATTTTAAGTTTCAAGTGGAGGGGTTTTCAAAAGTAACAAATAATTTCAATTAAAACTTAGCGAACAGATTTTAGAGAAAACACTCAAAGATGTCAGACGTTGTAATTACTTACTTACTGGCTTTTAAGGAACCCGGAGGTTCATTGCCACTCTCACATAAGCCCGCCATCGGTCCCTATCCTGAGCAAGATTAAAACCTTATTCCTTCGTGCCAGAGAATCAGTCCCATTCCGAGGCTTATTTGAAGGATTCGTAACAAGCTGTTTTTTACGGTGATGGGTTGTTAGCCCTTCGCCCAACCCCCAAGCTGGAGGACCACCCCTCATCAGCTGTCCGCGACTGCTTATTCAATATATTCACAGCTACCCTCCATATCTGGAGGCCGTCTCCTCGATCCGCAACCTGAGGACGCGCCATGCCGTGGTGATAGGGACCCACCATACATGGATTGTAGATATGACATGCATAAATATACGCAAAAATTTCATTACAAAATATGGGATAGTTTTTTAATTATGCTTCATCACCGCACAGTGAACTGAATTTTGAAGGAAAAAATGAAAATATTTTTTTTTTAAATGGTAAACATTTTTTTTTCATATAGCAGAAGGACTATGTTTTACACGTAGTAATTTTCATTATTGTAAAAGATACAGTAATGGAGGGAAAAAATGTTTAATATTTCCAAAATTTAAGCCCTTAATCCAGTCCCTACCATCATATCCCACCTCCCTCAAATCCATTTTAATATTACCATTGCATTCAGTAATTCCTCAATGTTTAAGATACTTATTCAGAAATACAAGAGTAGAATGTAATCCAGTAGCCTACCCGTTGCCTTTGGGATATTGGGTTCCCTCAACCCTAAGTTATAAGTGGGACAGGGCGTGTTAACTGCCAACATAGCATGATGTAGCTGGCGAACACTGTAATTTATCTCGACGAGAGCTGTTTTAGCAAGTGGAGAGACTGTGTACGTTGATAATGGCTTGTGATGTTTTGTTAGTCTAGCAATTGCAAGATTCCCTTAAGATTACCTTGTCAAGTTTGATTAGTGAGGTTAGATTGTACTGTGGATATCATCTCTCTGAAAGTTTTAGATTTTAAATTAAATTATGAAAGACTAACGTGGTTATATAACTTATTATACGATATCTCTCTATGAATATAGTAAAATAAAATTGACCTTTAGAAGTTGTTGCTGTGTAATTGATTATAAAGAATTATTACGAGTGTACTTATTTTTAAGAAGGGGGACAAGACTAATGGTCGGTTTTTCCAAGTATTGTTAGAAAATTTAACGACTGTTAAACTCTAAACAGTTTGTTAATTAATAAAATTGTATGTTTTCAATACCAGTTTGGTTTAACAGATTGTTAAATGTAGGATTTCGGGCAGTTAACTCATTTAACAGTTAGTTAAATATGGCCGATGTCTCCACAGCTGTTCGAACAGAAGTTGCGAAATTAATATTTTGCGTCTCTCTGTAGGGAATGTTTAGCATATGACTGGTAATATAACATTTAAAAAATACTTTGGACTGTTTAAATACATCAGTGTTATTTTATTTCTTTCGTATTTCGTATCCATAATAGCAATGAGGAAATATAACCTTACTTTGTAATTACGTCACGTCACCTACAACTTTCATTTGTGAACTGTTTGTTTATGGAGCGTGGCCTACTATAACAGGTTGTAATTTTATGCAAGTTTCATGACTCACTCTATAATATAGAATTTAAAGATTAATTTTAGCCTATCAAAAATTGTCTTACATATGTAGAATCATTACCAACTGCTGTTGAGTAGTTAAAATAGTGCTAACAGACGTTATAGTTAAGTGTTGGTTATCTTAAACAAAATTATGTTGAACAAATGGAAAATACATTAACAAAACGTTAAAAATAAACAGACTGTTAATTTAACATTCGTTAAGCAAAATTAAACATTTACTTACTTACTTACTTACTGGCTTTTAAGGAACCCGTAGGTTCATTGCCGCCCTCACATAAGCCCGCCATTGGTCCCTATCCTGAGCAAGATTAATCCAGTCTCTACCATCACATCCTACCTCCCTCAAATCCATTTTAATATTAAATTAAACATTACTTAAACGAACTGGCCATAACTGTAGTAACTTTCGAGGAATATCACTTTTGTTGACATAATACAAAATTTTGTCCAATATTCTTTTGAGAAGATTAACTCCATATATAGTTGAAATTATTGGGATTCATCAATGAGGTTTTAGGAATAATAGATCGACTATCGATCCGATTTTTTTGTATTAGACAGATATTGGAGAAAAAAAATGGGAGTATAAGGGTACAGTGCATCAGTTATTCATAGATTTCAAAACGGCATATGACTCGGTTAAGAGAGGTTTTATATAATATTCTTATTGAATTTGGTATTTCCAAGAAACTAGTTCGATTAATTAAAATGTGTCTCGGTGAAACTTACAGCAGAATACGTATAGGCCAGTTTCTATCCGATGCTTTTCCAATCCACTGCGGACTAAAGCAAGGAGATGCACTATACCTTTTTTATGCCATTAGGAAAGTTCAGGATAACAGAGAGGGTTTGGAATTGAACGGGTTACATCAATTTCTTGCCTACAATTTAACCAGCAAAAATTAAGGAAAACAACTGAAAGTATAGACTGACCAAATGTAACTGCTGCAGACGAAGGCGGCCTGGGGTATGAATAACGGTTGCTATGGTTACTGTCTTAAGACCATTCACTTACATTTGTGCGAGATCGTGCGTATTTGCTTGTTTTCCGCACAGAACCAATACATGGTAAGTGTGAAATACCACATTCAGTATTACCAACGTAACACACATAACAATTTCCCTCTTCTTACCGCTTAAGCGCGACATTCATTTTACTGCTTTAGGCTTTTAACATATTATTTTTAGAGACGTTTAACATAGTAATAATTATAAATTGGAAACTTACCACTGCAATTTCACCTAAATTGCAATGTTAATTATTGTTTTTAAATATTTGCAAAAATTAAGTAAAGTCTACTACTCCACGAAACTTATTGCATTCCTGATACAAGTAACATTAAGGAAGCCGTGAAAAAATCAACAAGATTCCAGATGCCGATGTTATTACTGCAATATGTTATATAAATAATATTGTTAAAATATTAAAATGAAAAATAAATCATTACATAACCTTACCGTTTGTTTTAAGTTCGCATTTATAGACTGGGGAAAAAAAAGACAGACGTATATCACGGCCTGCTGGAGTATAATAATCACAGAAAACATTTTATAGCAACAATGTTGAAGAAATATATTTTGGTGTTCCGAAGTTTCCGTCATTAAACAGAAACCAAGATGGAGATTTCATTGCAACTAATTAGAAATTCGTCTTTCAGGTATGTAATAAACGATCTTCGCACAAAATAATGTACGATACCCGAGCGGTATGTTTGTTTTCATGTTCTCGGAAATTAAAAAAGCTCAACTACGTTTCGCTTTTTCAATCTTTTCCTCTACCATGAAAACGTCAACATACCGCTCTTGTAACGCATATTACTATTACACATTTGGTAGAATAATGATTGCCACGAAATATTCTCTGAAGCGTTCTGAAACACATGTTTAGAATAGGCTATTGTAAAACCTAGATTATACAAAAAGAAATTTGTCGTGATGATAAGAATGATAGAAATGAAATAATTTCAGTGTCTTACCATTTTGAAACTTTAGCTCCCAGATGTACAAGTAGTAGTAAATCATTTTGCTTAGTGTTTACACCTTGAAGTATTTTGTTTTGACCTGCTAAAAGAGAACAAGGGTTTTGAATTTCGTGCTTGAACCCCATTCCGATAAGTATACCCTAAATATCGCCCTTCCCACCCCATCCGTTGTAGTGGAATAAAACTGTAATATAATTTTATTATGAATCTAGTGTTGCTGGGTGACGGAATTTTTATTTCCCATGCAACAATAAATCAGCTCAGTTAATGGAAGTTAAGAATTCTTGAAAGTTTAAATTCTTAATTTTATCTGAATTGTGGACAGAATATTGACACGATGTCTCTACGATTTCGAGATTTATTCGTTTATTATTTTAAGTGGTGCATATCATAAATGTAGGTATACTTGCATCACTTATTTGATATCGCTGGCGAAAGTGCAAAACCTTGTAAGTCATGACATTAAACATGTCGGGAATGCAATAAAACTCTTCTGTGTTCAATTTGCTTGACAGATGAACAATAGTAATATACGTTACAAGAGCGGTATGTTGACGTTTTCATGGTCGAGGAAAAGATTGAAAAAGCGAAACGTAGTTGAGCTTTTTTAATTTTCGAGAACATGAAAACAAACATACCGCTCGTGTATCGTACATTATTTTGTGCGAAGATCGTTTATTACATACCTGAAAGACGAATTTTTAATTAGTTGCAATGAAATCTCCGTCTTGGTTTCTGTTTAATGACGGCAACTTCGGAAAACCAAATATATTTCTTCAACAATTTTGCTATAAAATGTTTTCTGTGTTTACTATACTCCAGCAGGCCGTGATATACGTCTGTCTTTTTTTTCCCCAGTCTATAAATGCGAACTTAAAAGAAACTGTAAGGTTATGTAATGATTTATTTTTCATTTTAATATTTTAACAATATTATTTATATAACATATTGCAGTAATAACATCGGCATCTGGAATCTTGTTGATTTTTTCACGGCTTCCTTAATGTTACTTGTATCAGGAATGCAATAAGTTTCGTGGAGTAGTAGACTTTACTTAATTTTTGCAAATATTTAAAAACAATAATTAACATTGCAATTTAGGTGAAATTGCAGTGGTAAGTTTCCGATTTATAATTATTACTATGTTAAACGTCTCTAAAAATAATATGTTAAAAGCCTAAAGCAGTAAAATGAATGTGGCGCTTAAGCGGTAAGAAGAGGGAAATTGTTATGTGTGTTACGTTGGGAATACTGAATGTGGTATTTCACACTTACCGCGTATTGGTTCTGTGCGGAAAACAAGCAAATACGCACGATCTCGCACAAAAGTTATTGTTTAGTGAACTGTGTGGAGGTAGATTTGAACCTCATAAGTGACACCAATTAGGCATCACTCATGAGGCAACTAAGCCAGGAGGTAACGGAGTAGGTATAATTCATATAAAATTATGTGAAATGATTTTGAGATAATTTTATAAATTATACTATTGTTCATGGTGATGATAGAGAGTGGATTAATCTTGCACAGGATGAGGAGCGATGGCAGGCTTATGTGAGGGCGGGAATGAACCTTCGGGTTCCTTAAAAGCCATTTGTAAGTAAGTATACTATTGTTCATACGTCAAGTATATTTAACAGAAGTCAGTTTTATTGCATTCCTGAAAGTTTTGGTCCTCAGGACTTACGAGGTTTTGCACGTTTGCCAGCGATATACTGGCTATCCAAGAAACTGAACTGCAGAAAAGTAAACCAAGAAAAAAATAATTCATACGTCGGATTTACATTACTCACATTTTCCTCACAATTTAAACATCCTTCTAAACGTTGGATAGGTCACTTTTTTCTTAAGAATGTGTATCCCGCGCCAGGTCTTGAACTTGCGTTACGGAATGAGTGCCGGTTCGATTTCTCATGAAATTTCGGTCAGTGTATGGGACCGGTGCCCATTCAGCATCATGATGAATTTGAGGAGCTACAATGAGTAGTGAAATCTTGCTCCGTAAGGCAGCTGTAATGGCTGGGGAATCAACTGCTGACCATTCACTACAGCCGTACTAGCTAGATGATCGTTCACCTCTGCTGAGGCATGTGGACGTGAGGCCTGTAATTAGCTGGCTGCTCTTGGCTTTCCATTGGATGTCGTACCAGGGATATTTTGTGATATCCGGGGATTCAAGGATTGGATCTCATTTTCTAGACAAGTTTCTCAATGAATAATTTATTTTATGACTAGCCGTACCCGTGCGCTCCGCTGCACCCGTTAGAAATAAATATAAAGTAATTACATAATTAAAATAGGACATTTCATCCAGGGAACATTCGTGTTTGATAGAAGGATAAATCGTTTAATATGTTACTTAATTTAAATTGCATCCAAATAATTAAAATGCGATCATTTCGGTCCAGAGACACTCATTGGTGCAATGACAATTCCTTTAACATGTTTATTAATTTATATTACATGCAGCCATAGTTTAATGAACATTGTCATCATTTAGATTTAATGTGTATACTTTATTTTACTTGTTATAGGTTTTCATTGAATTATGGTAATAACTTAATTTTAAACCTTGTTTTCTACGTATTCAGTAAATGGCGCTTGGCCCACTATGGTTCTGAACCCTTCAAATAACTTAAATTATATTATATAAAATTACATATTATATTATATTATATTATATTATATTATATTATATTATATTATATTATATTATATTATATCAGAAGTTAATGTAGTAACATTATAGCATTATGTCCATCTAGAGAAACTACACTTTCCAGTGGTGAAATAATAATTAATTATACAAATCAGTTAATTTAGCTTCCGATATTACTTCATACAAACACAGAAACATTCTATGTAGGCTATCTTTCATAGCTTTCGATTGTTGCTGTCCAAGGCCCCTTATAGACGAAGTCATTTGTTTTTTAATTCATTACACGGCCTTAGATGACAGTTATTTTAATTTTAAAACTCATTTATCTCATTAAATATCAGTCCTATTAAAATTGTTCAAGGAATAAAACTTATCGAAAATTATTTTTAAAGAAACATTTGGTATGTAACATTTTGCACAAAAATCAATAATAAGCGAGATATTTCGATTTATTTAATTCAGGCCCCCTTATAACCCCCCTTTTAAATAATGTATTTTGAATGCCATATAGCCTAAAATCTAAGTTACAACGAACTTAATTTATATTCCAATTTTCATCGAAATCCGTTCAGCCATTATTGCGTGAAAAGGTAACAAACATACAGACATACAAACAAAAATTTCAAAAAAGCGATTTTCGGTTTCAGGGTGGTTAATTATATATGTTATGATCAATTATTTTTGGAAAATCGAAAATTACCAGAAAAATTTCGGCTACAGATTTATTATTAGTACTAGCCGTACCCGTGCGCTCCGCTGCACCCGTTAGAAATAAATATAAAGTAATTACATAATTAAAATAGGACATTTGATCCAGGGAATATTCGTGTTTGATAGAAGGATAAATCGTTTAATATGTTACTTAATTTAAATTATATTTAAATAATTAAAATGGAATCATTTTGGTCCAGAGAGCACTCATTTGGTGCAATGACAATTCCTTTAACATGTTTCTTAATTTGTATTACATGTATCCATAGTTCAATGAACATTGACATCATTTATATTTAATGTGTATACTTTATTTTACTTGTTATATGTTTCCATTGAATTATGGTAATAACTTAATTTTAACTCTTGTTTTCTACGTATTCAGTAAATGGCGCTTGGCCCACTATGGTTCTGAACCCTTCAAATAACTTAAATTATATTATATTATATTATATTATATTATATTATATTATATTATATTATATTATATTATATTATATTATATTATATTATATTATATTATATAAAAAGTGTGTTGATAACGGATGTACCCCGATAAGTAAGTTTTCAATTTGTTATGGGGCTCTTGAATCTCAGGAGGAACAAATTTTATTTTACAACAGGGCAACATAATCTGCTTGGCTCATTACCCAAATTTTTGCATTGCATTTAATGCATATGTATTTTATGTATTTTAACTCGATTCAATTGAGCATAGTTAAAATTTGGATTATAAAATAATGAAATGCTAAGCTAACATATTATTATTGCATACTAAATCAATACACTCTCGTTGTTCGTTAATTCTCTGAGATTAAAATGAGTGTACATAAATATTATTTTAAGAAATACAGAAAACGAATGTACAAAATAGCCTATCAAGTTTTCTGTGCATAAGAAGCTATTTTAATCTTACCTGTCCTCAATTCACTCACAAGTTACTGTAATAACATTATAGCATTATGTCCATACAGAGAAACTACACTTTCCAATGGTGAAATAATAAATAATTATACAAATCGGTTAATTTAGCTTCCGATATTGCTTCATACGAACACAGAAACATTTTCTGTAGGCTATGATTCATAGCTTTCGATTGTTGTTGACCAAGGCCCCTTATAGACGAAGTCATTTGTTTATTTCATTACACGGCCATAGATGGCAGTTATTTTAATTTTAAAACTCATTTATCTCATTAAATATGAGTCCTATCAAAATTTTTCAAAGTATAAAACTTATCGGAAATGATTTTTAAAGAAAGTTCTGTAATGTAACATTTTTCATAAAAATCAATAATAAGCGAGATATTCCGATTTATTTAATTCAGGCCCCCTTATAACCCCCCTTTTAAATAATGTATTTTGAATGCCATATAGCCTAAAATCTAAGTTACAACGAACTTAATTTATATTCCAATTTTCATCGAAATCCGTTCAGCCATTATCGCGTGAAAAGGTAACAAACATACAGGCAGACAGACAGTCAGACAGACAGACAGACAGACAGACAGACAGACAGACAGACAGACAGGCAAAAATTTCAAAAAAGCGATTTTCGGTTTCAGGGTAGTTAATTACATATGTTAGGACCAATTATTTTTGGAAAATCGAAAATTACCAGAAAAATTTCGGCTACAGATTTATTATTAGTATAGATAGATAAAATTTAAATATTTAGGCCTACATCAATATTAAGCGTGTTTAGTATGCAGCGTGGAAGTGAAATAATCGTGTAGATTTTCAGCTCATGTTATATGTACAAAAAGTGTAATACCATATTGGTGGAAGTTTGTTTTCTAGAAAAAAAAACATGTTTTTCCCAAATGTTTTACACCCTCTTACTCGGTAACTATTGCGAACAGGATCGTGATTTTTGTCTACAGTGGGCAAAAAAAATGGCGCAGAATTAGAAATACTCTATTTTCGGAAATACATAACATTAATTCATAAATGAATACACTGTTGGAAAGAGTAGACTTTAAAGATGAGCAGGAGTTTTTATTTTGTTTTTTTAGGCTCAATTAAAATCTTATGGAGGTCAATACACAATGATGAGAAAAATGTGGTTTTTGAAGACAATTTATTACTTCAAAATGCAGAAACTGAATGTTGGTAAAATTAATAGTAATTAATGATCTTTCAAATAATCAAAATTAAAAATGATGTTCTATGTGACCGCCATTTGCCCGCACAACCATTTGTAGGCGTCTTATACATTGTCCAATAGCGCTGAATATCTGTCTTTGATCAAGTCGGTCCCAACATTCAAGAAGGCGTTGTCTTAAATGTTCAATATTACGAATTCTTGTTTTGTAGTAAACTGCTTTTTGTAGTTGACTCCATACAAAATAGTCCATAGGATTAATATCTCGTTTGAAACTCCAGCGGAAACCATCAGAGAATCTGAGAAATGCGATCTTTCACGCAATAATCTCTCAGGAGGGATATCATGTCCGTATCTTGCTAATCAATCGTTGTACACTTGAAACAGACCATTCTCGCTGAGCGTATTCTTTACAATTTGACGAGCAGATAAATTATCATATTGGTGCAAATGTTTAATGAAAATCTTGTCTTCGTTCGTTAAGCGACCCATTATTCACAAAATGAGAACTCAGAACGGAAGAAAACAAATGATGATAGCACAACAAACGGCTTGGCCTGCTGAACTCGTAAGGCCATAATGCTTAGTTCGGCATAAAAAATAAAAAATAATGTTTAATAAATGGCAAAAAATTAAATATTATAGTACTTTCCCGGCCTACAAGGACTGTGAAATTTGC
The DNA here is from genome assembly GCA_025594305.2 of Periplaneta americana. Taxonomy (NCBI): domain Eukaryota; kingdom Metazoa; phylum Arthropoda; class Insecta; order Blattodea; family Blattidae; genus Periplaneta; species Periplaneta americana. The sequence continues at coordinate 11,895,530 of JAJSOF020000025.1, read as the reverse complement.
CTGTGAAATAAACTTTCAAGTGAAATCATTAATATAACCATTTAAATTTTGTGCCTTTTTTTTTTTGGCCCGCTGTGTGTATTCCTGTAACGAAGTGAAGTAAGATGAAATTTATGTTTCAGAGCGTGATAACATTGAATGTGTACGCATATTTTACTGAATCTTTGACCTGTGGCAAGATATTATGTACCTAAGACTTCCGCACGTATACAGAACGCGAAAGTGGGATCAAAAGCGACATGCCGGAAGTGAAGTCTGAGTGATAAAACTGTTCTTGATGAGGCTTCGTATTTTGGAGTAATATTTCACGTTGTTATTGCTTCAGTTACTGAGTCCTTTGGCTTTTATGAGACAAGTTTCAGGATACATATTTAAACAACTCATTGTTTATCACCTGATAATATACAGGGTGATTCAGGAGAATTTACCGCCATTTACGGATCTTATTTCCGAAGATATTCTGAGCAAAAATGTCATATAAACATGTGTCCTAATCTCAATATTTTCAGAGTTACACTAATTTGAAGTTGTTAGTAAAATACCTTTATTCTTTAGTTTTAATGGTAAAAGAATATTACAAATAGAGAATGAACTATAGAAGTATACTTTCTTTAATTGGCTAGTGTTCTGAAGCTAAAACTGTGTTGTTAATTGCTTTGTACATATTTTGTTTTTCAATTTTTAACTAAAAATTCTTACGCACTTAACCAAAAGATTGTTACAAATCGTACGACTTTAGGAACTTGATTCTTTACAGTTTAATTATGCATTCTAATGTACAGTCTTACAGAATTTGTAAGACTGGCGTGATTTGTAACAATTCTTGTAATAAATGCGTAAGAAAAATGTAATTCACAACACATTTTTAGCTTCAGGATATTAGCTAATTAAAGAAATGATACTACTGAATAGTCGATTCTTTACGTGTAATATTCTGTTACCCTTAAAACTCAGCAAACAACTTCAAATTAGTGTAACTCTGAAAATATTGAGGAGTCAAGGTTGATGCAAGCATAAGGAAAATTGCTGTATGATGTAATCGTAATGCATAAGCAATCTGCAGTAGGTTCTCGAATATAGACTACGACTACACTGTAAAAAAAAAGTCCGTTCAAAAACAGAAAAGGGCAAAAATGCTACAAAAAGTAGAAAATTTCTTTAAAAAATGACCTATAGATAATAAAAGACCGAAAAATGCAAAAAAAAAAAAAAAAAAAAAATGCGAAATAAAAGTAGGCTATCTTGGTTCATGTTGAAATGAAACGAGTTTACATTGCATGCTACATTGTCTGTGATGTCTCAGAAAAAAGATGATATTTCATCAACTTCCGAGCCCAGCTGATCAGATACACTGTTTACTGCAGAGATCAAATGACTGCACACTTTGTTACGTGCTTCCCCCAATTCAACGCACCAGAACAAATACTGCAGTTGCAGTGCCCGCAGTCAGAATATATTATCTCTCACAACTGAAGACGTAAAAATGCCGAAAGTAAAGTAACTGGCAATCCATCAAACCCTAGGCCCTACTTACTGCATTGTTGAATAAGAAGTATGTCTGGGAATTTCAATTCCTGCCAATATTTAAATGTGCTTTGACGTAATTTCGAAATTTATTATTATTATTATTATTATTATTATTATTATTATTATTATTATTATTATTGTGACAGCCACCTCGAGACTCGAACACGCGTCCCACAAGAGTCGCGCGGAAGTCGACACGGGATCCACGGAGCACTGGGGGGACGGCGCGCGGCATGGAGAGGTGAGGAGAGGAGAAACGGCGGCATTGTGGGCCGCGGGAGAGAGGGGAAGTAGCAGCTGGTGACTGAGCGGAGAAATCCAGTGAAGTCTGGGCGTCTGTGGATTGTTCGCGAGATCGCGAACTCTCCAGAAACTATGGTTTGGGTTATAAAAGAAGAGACGCGAATGAACTTGAGTAGTAGTCAGTCAGTCAGACAGTCAGTCAGTCAGTCAGTCAGTCAGAGAGTAAGTCAGTGGACAGCAAGCCAGTCTTGTGTAGCTTCGAGACCAGAGCGCGACTTGAGTTGTGTCCGTAACTGTGGAGCCTGAAGCCCGGAGTTCGAGTGCAGTGGACCGCAGTTGGGGGACCTGAGTTCGAAGTTCAGCGGTTCGTCTCTGAAGGTCTGGGGTTCGAGATTCTGTGAACGCGAGTGATTGAGCTAGAAGAACTAGCCAAGACAAACGAGCTGAGAACTGACAGTTCTGTGTTGTAAATAGTTCTTTGTGAATATTAGTTAAGATTAACAGTTCATTGTTGTTCGTAATAGTCCAAGTAAATTGTCATTGTCGTCTGTGGAGTGCACTAACGAATACTGTGTTACTGTGTGGAGAGCAAACCCTATTGTTGAGATAATAAAATTACATTGTTGTCTAGTATAAAAATTTACATTATTATTATTATTATTATTATTATTATTATTATTATTATTATTATTACTATTATTAAAATCTTGGTCACTTTTAAAATTTAATGTCATATTTCCAGAAATTTAAGGTGACTTTATAGCTCATTTTTCTGTGATTTTTAGGTCATCAACTTCCGAGCCCTACTGACCAGTTTGAGCATTATTATTTCTTCATCTACTTTTCCTAGCACAGCTTCATTTCTTAATCTCTGTTTATCCATTCTTCCCATATCCATATTTCAAATGCTTCTAGTCTTTATGGACCAATAAATGAAGGAAACGTATGACGAAAATGGTGTATTAACGAATTATGTCCTATGTATAGTGTAAACATTATCGTTAGTGTCATAAAATCCTTAAGAATTAGATGGACCTGGGCGACCAAAATTGAGATGATTATACTGTGTAAGGGATGATTTGAACAAAATGGGTATTCGAAACGGGAGAAGGGAAACAGAAAATGATACTTGAAATAGGATTGTGACAGATGCCAAGGCGCATCTTTGCTGTAACGAAAGTGATGACATTGGTGAAATATTTCTTCTCACGAATCTGTGTACACGCCTAAACCTCGTCTGAATGAATTGTTACAAAATGCACGAAGGAAATTCCTAAAAATGTGGCTATAGCACGAACTAAGATTTAATTAAACAGAATTAGTATGTAAATATATTGAATAAATGACTAATATATTACCAGCGTTAATGAATTCATACATAAGAGGTCGGTGACCTATGCAACATCCGTATACAATATTTTACGACGGTAGTACAGTCTCTTTTAACTATTGTTGTGACTTCATGTCGCTTAATATCGATTCTGTACAAGAGTGCGTGTGTTGTGTGTCAATGACTTCTCAAGGGAATTGCTTATACAGGGACATCATTTTATTTTTACTTCAATTTTTATTGTACCTGCGTTTCTAAATGTACTTGACTCCCACCACTTTTACTAATGTCCTTGCTAACGTCAGTCACACAAACTTACGGCCGCTGTTGCTAGCAGTGAAGTACTACAGAGTACTGTGTGTTTCAGAAATATGTTGCGTTTTCTATAGAAGAAAGAGCTGATATTATTGAAGTTTATTTTCACACAGGTATGGTGTGTAGCATAACCGAATTTATCTGTGTGGACTGAGCACAAGTGAAGATTAGAGTTACCGAAAGTACGATACCCTATAATATGGTACGGTACTTAACAGCATTATTTAAACAAGAGTTTTGTTTTACTGTTTGTAGGTATGAAGGACGATGATGAAAACTGGAATATTACAATAGGCTATAACCGAATGTGAACAACATTTTTTTAACAATTTCCTGATTATACCATTTTCGTAGAAATGTCATTAATCTGGTAGATAAATTTAGAGCAACAGAGTGCACAGAAAGGAAGAAAAGTGTAAGATGGCCAACAAAGGTGACAGAAGATGCTGTAGAATATACCAGAGAAAGGATGCAGGGAACTCCTAATAAGTCGGTCAAGAAGTTAGCTGTAGAAATTTGGGTTTCTTACGTAAGTGCTCACAAAATTCTCAGGAATAAATTAGGTTAGTAATATCCTGAATAAAGTAGACATTACATAATGAATATAACCGCCTGAAGACTTGAGTTTGTGAAAAAAAATTGTTGCTATTCTACTGCGTTTTGATAAAATACCGTAAAAGTAATGATCAAACTGAAAATCATAATACTGTATTTCCCTGTAACATAAATGGATACACTACTTTTCTCTCCTCCTGTAGCTAGTAAAATGATTTGTTTACATATTGCACTAGCAACTCCAAACTCCTGTAATGGAAGGGGGGTAACAGGTTTCCAAGCATAGCCAGGTTAATGTTAAAAATGTTGGTAAAAATAAAGTGATGTCCCTGTATTATGCCTAAGAGGAGAGCGCTGCTTCCATTTGCGTTCTCAACCCACATCATTTGACTACACCAAGGTTCGCTGAGTATACAGTCCAGGTTTCGAGCAGGCAATCCCACTCATCCCTGGGCTAGCTCTCTCCGTGCGTCGCCAATCGACCAACGGGGTATGCTATGGAATGCTATGGAATGGTGACTGGGTGGACAGATCTTGCCTAAAGGCCCTTTCACAATGAAAATTAAACATAACCATAACATAAACACAGAATTTAAAAGTCATGTTGGATATCAGATAAGTGTTGTGAAGTTATATCGAATAAATCATTATTTTGTTACAGTCAGTCACTTTTCATTTATCAATGGCAGAAAAGATTCTGTTACATCAAAGGTACATTTGTTAAAAATTACGAATATTTTCGACTTTCATGGAAGTCATCTTCAGGTGATATTTTGGCAAAACAATATTTGAAGACTAGGTGAATATTTAAATACAGTGAAACACATAACTAATCTGACCAAGTGTACTTTACATAAATTAGTGGAATAATATACATGGTTTTAAAATAACATACAGAGTAGATTATTTTCCATTAATCATAATTGTGATATAATATGTTAAGGCACAAGCAGTGTGCTTAAATTATTGGATTAAAATCATTTAAATGTTTTTAAAATTAATCCATTGTATTTAAATATTCACCTAGTCTTCAAATATTGTTTTGCCAAAATATCAAGTGAAGATGACTTCCATGCAAGTCGAAAATATTCGTGATTTTTAACAATAATTGTACCTTTGATGTAACAGAATCTTTTCTGCCATTGATAAATGATAAGTGACTGACTGAAACAAAATAATGATTTATTCGATATAAAATAAACACAGAAGTTTGCGCCCAGGCTACCAAATGATTCACATAAGCATTGACATAAACATTACCGTAAGACGTTAACATGAAAGTTTGCAAACTCCAAACTTTCATGCTTATGCTTACGTGATTTGCAAACAGAACACAATCGTGGAGCGCTGAAGTGTACGACAGAATTTGAGGAAATGGCGTCGTTGTTATGTTTCCATGGTTACCATGTATGTTTGCTGTTATGTTTATGTTCCCATCGTGAATGATCTTGATTTTACCGTAACGTTTATGTTCTTAAGTTAACGCTTACGTTATGTTTAATTTTCATTGTGAATGAGCCTTAACGTGGGAAAACGGAGGAATTCCGAGAGCGACCTCGTCGGGTAAACTGCGTGAAGAAAGTCTGTTATTTTTGTTTCATTTTGCTCTGAACTGTACACTGTGAACTCCTGTGGTTATACATACAGAAAAAACTGGACAAATTGAGATCTGTCTAGCTTTCTCTGTCGTCTTTTCATACCGGAGATCCGAATTCAGGCCTCAGTGAGTCTATATGTAAAAAATTGTGGTGGACGAAGATAATATAGCAATAAGTTTTTTTTCGGAGTACTGTCGTTTATTCTCGCACCATTTCAGTAAATAGCTACAATTATTATCATTATCGAGTTATAAATAAATTCTTTGAAGAGTATTCTGGTCTTTCCAGTGAGAACTGGCACGTATTTCCCGACAGTAGTGGCAGCAGCGAAGAAGACAATGCTTTGCAAGCCGATAAATTGAGGGATTCGATTTCCGATAGGGTCCCGGATTTTTTCTATTGATTTAATCCTTCCCGCCACGCTATGGCTATTTTTGCTATATCTCTGATACTTATGGCTTTTAGAGAACCCGGAGGTTCATTGCCGCCCTCACATAAGACCGCCATTGGTCCCTTTCCTGAGCAAGATTAATCCAGTCTCTACCGTCATATCCCACTTCCCTCAAATCCATTTTAATATTATCCTCCTATCTACGTCTCGGTATCCCAAAGGTCTTTTCCTCTCAGGTCTTCCAAGTAACACTCTATATGAATTTCTAGATTCACTCATACGCGCTACATGCCCTGCCCATCTCAAACGTTTGGATTTAATGTTCCTAATTATGTCGGGTGAAGAATACAATGCGTGTAGTTCTGCGTTGTGTAACTTTCTCCATTCTCCTGTAAATTCATCCCTCTTAGACCCAAATATTTTCCTAAGCATCTTATTCTCAGACACCATTAACCTTTGTTCCTCTCTCAAAGTAAAAGTCCTAGTTTCACAACCATAGAGAACAACCGGTAATATAAGTGTTTTATAAATTCTAACTTTTAAGTTTTTCGAGAACAGACTGGATGACAAAAGCATTTCTCATATTTATTCTGCGTTCAATTTCCTCTCGAGTGTCATTTGTATTTGTTACTGTTGCTCTAAGGTATTTGCATTTTTCCACATTTTCAAAGGATGAAGGACATGAAGTAAAAATTTCATGCTTCTAGCATAAAATTGTGAGAGTCTTTACGCTTTGAACATGACGAAATTTCCTGAAAAAAGTGCGGGAAAACAGCTTGTAAAGTTTGCTTGGAATTCAAATTCAAGAGTGCAGCCATATAGGCAAATAAACATGGCGTAAGTTTGTGCTTCCAAGCTCCGGGAAGCACTAAAACGTGCTACACATACTTATAAATAAGAGGTTGCCGTTTCATTTTTCTGAAGAGACAATTAATATACGCTAAGATTTATTTATTTTTAATGTTGGTTTAATGTAATAGTTAAATTTAAGACAGGAACAACGGTTAGCGCGTCTGGCCGCGAAACCAGGTAGTCCGGGTTCGAATCCCAGTCAGGGGAAGTTACTCGGTTGAGGTTTTTCCGGGTTTTCTCTCAACCCAATTTGAACAAATGCTGGGTAACTTTCGATGCTGGACCCCGGACTCATTTCACCGGCATTATCACCTTCATCTCATTCAGACGCTAAATAACCTAAGTTGTTGATACGGCGTCGTAAAATAACATACTTAAAAATAAATTTTAGTATGAAATTAATAGAATATTTGAACTTCTTTCTTTAAGATTTTGCATGATTTAAATTTTTTATATTGATGATAAGTTTTTTTTTTTTTCGCAGTGAGAAATTTTGTTAATTAATGGAGTTTCCGAGTTTTTATTATAAATTGTGAAATATTGCGTGAAACTTCCAAAAAAATGAAAAGTAAAAAACTGTTAATTCCCTTCCGCCATGGGTGTAGTATCTCGGTAATTGTCTATTTCAAGGGAAATAAAAGTATCGAAAAATGCAGGTATGGACTTCATTCAAAACTCGACATAACATAGTGGTGGGCAAAATGAACGCAACCCACAAGACAGGATTTGAATGGCTACTACATACTGTGGGAGGAGTTGCACTCTACAGTGCAGTGACGGATTTACACACAGTTGCGCCACTACACTCCTACCTACCATATGTAATTAGAATAGTCGATTCACGTGATATTTAATTAATCATTAATTTTTCAAAGCAGTTTCTTCGAAATTTGGATTTATATCTGTGCATGATATTTTCAGTTGCGCAAGGAGATGAGCATCGCTTCAGCGGGATCTGTGGTTGGACTTTATAAATTTCATTTTAGAAAACCAGCTGTTCGCACTGGTAGGTTTATGAATACATACCGTAATTTCCCATAACTATGATCCTGGAACAAACTATGGTCCACGATACACCCGTTCAAAGGTCATTGTAAAGTAACATAGACCGTTCGTAGATAGCTGCAGTGACTTGAAATCAAATACAGTACGCAAGAATATAGATAAACGAGGTACTACGTTATGGAGTACAAAATTTCAATAGTTGTATCGTGGACAATAGTTATGTTCCAGGACCATAGTTATGGGAAATGACGATACTCATTATTTTTGAAGCAAACTGTCTAAGCAGTGGATATGTAGTACTAGACATCTTTAAAAAAAAATTAATCCCCAGTAAACCTTCACATTCTGCTTTCAAGAAGCCATCATTCTGCAAATCCAGTACCTCTAACTGCAATTCTGGGATAACATTTTCAATTTAAACATGAACAGGAGTGGCAAAAATATTGAAATCTTTCTCCATCCTTTGAAAATCACTGAATCTGTGTTCTTAACTCGTATAACAGATGATCTATTTTAAGAATATAGTCTACATATTTAAGTTTGCGTCCTGAATATTTGTAACTGATCCTAAACATGAGAAATGAAAGTACCGCCTTTCTTGTAAGTGTGATATCCTCTCGATTCATATGATTCTGGGAAAGACATTGTATCACTAATGAAGCTCCGAAGTACAGCAATCCAGTATAATCCGCCACGTACACGCTCAGTATTTTCATGGAGTGGGGGAAGGCGAAGGTAGGGGGTAAGTTTGATGCTTCGCTGAGGTCTGACATCACTGCGGCAATGCCGCGGGAATGCCCGCCATTGGCATAACAAGAAAGGAAGTAAGAATGAATGGGTGAAAGAATTAATGAATAAATGAATTAATAATATGAAGAAAAAAGAAGGAAAAAGTAGGGGAAGTAAGAAGAAAACGGAAGGAATAAGAAGAGAAAAAAGGAAGTCAGGAAAAACAAAAGAAAGCATGCAATGGAGAAAAAGGAAATAAAAGTAGAGATAAAAATAAAGATGAAGGACAGAAAAGAATAAAGAAAGAGTACGAAGAAGGGGAGAAAGAAAGAATAAAAGGAAAGGTGGAAGAAGAAAGGAAGGGAGGGTGGAAAGCAAGAAATATATGACCGAAGTAGGAAGCGGGAAACAGTGCTATATTGGCATTACACATGTCGTAGAACATGTCTGAGATCGAATCTCGGCCTTTGTATAAAAACAGCGAGTCGATCGATATTCGCCTGTGCCCTCAGTGTAATACGAGACACATACTTGTGGGTAAGATTCAAGTATCTCCATTGATTTTCTTACCAGTGCAATTGTAATGAAAATGATCCAGTCCTGGTTACTAATATAGCAACACTCAGAATATCTGCAATAGTGGAGTGTATGCAAATAGCCCGTGGAGCTAGCAACCCCTGGCCTTTGCGTGCGCTCCACCACGCCGCAGCGGAACTCAGCAACCACCTCATCGTATTAATTTCAGCAATAAATATCGCGGAGCCCACAGGTTTCATATGCACTCAGATTCGCGAGTGTATTGCGGAGTAATAAATAAGAGAAGTTACGGATTTGATACCTTATCAGGAAACGGGATTAAAACGAATTACATTCAGTAACGTGTAGACGATTGTAGACTTTACTTCTGATACCATCTTTGTGAAGTTTTATGATCTTATATTTACTTCTGATTTATAATTTCTGATCTGCTCAAATTATTGAGAATTATAAAAGTTCAAAAGTATTACTCTGTAGGTCAAGTGGGGTAGCGTTTCTGATAAATCCAGTGGAACTAGGTTCTATTTATGGGAATGTAATGGAAATAGTGAACTGTAGGCCAACAGTATAAAGAAGATACAGTATGAACAACTATGCCATTTCGTGGGAACAAATTCTGAGTGCGCATGTCAAGAAACCGGGTGTATTATCTGGAATCTCCACCAGATGGTTCTCCATCTACGACAGGGCTGGCATAATTTAATATTAACTGAAAAGATTTGTTACTCATATTTTAACAAATTGAAAGACATGAGGAAAAGGAATGGCAAAATAATCATAATAATATTTACTTCCGTATGTAAACATCATGAAAATATTCTCTAATTGACGCTAATTTTAAAGTCACTGGTAGACGCTTATGCTGGTAACGTAATATTGAATCATTAGCTACATAGATCATAACATTCGTTTCGATGAAGTTACGTCAACAATGGATATAATAAATTTCTTTTGACTAGCCTGTGGTAGGACCATAATTCGTTATCAGTAAGATAAGTAACCTAGAAGTTGACTGTTATATAACGAGAGGAAGGGAACATAAACAATACAGTTTAAAGGCTCATTCACAATGAAAATTAAACATAACGTAAGCGTTAACTTAAAAATGTAAACGTTACGGTAAAATCAAGAAGTCATACCATCATTCACGATGGGAACATAAACATAACCACAAAGATACTTGGTAACCATGGAAACATAACAACGACGTCATTTCCTCATATTCTGTCGTATACTTCAGCGCTCCACGATTGTGTTGTGTGTGCAAATCACGTAAGCATGAAAGTTTGGAGTTCGCAAACTTTCATGTTAACGTCTAACGGCAATGTTAATGTCAGTGTTTATGTGAATTATTGTGAATAATCCCATTTGGTAACCTGGACGCAAACTTCTGTGTTTATGTTACGGTTATGTTTAATTTTCATTGTGAATGGGCCTTAAGGGTGCTGCGCCGAAACAGACCAATCAGAGCATAGTGAACAATATCAGACAACGCGACCATATGAGAGGGTCCTTGTTGAAAATCCGCTTAATGTAGTTTTTGATTACAGTAAATTGAGTTATATGAAATAGTCTTGCAGATTCTCAAAGCGAATATCTCGTGTTGTATGTAACAAAAAACTATATCATATTGGTGGAAAGTTAAATTAAACTAGATTTTCAGGTTTTCATAATTTGTTTTGATGCAGTAAATGTGGGCATTTGGTGTTACGTTTCTGTTTGTAAACGCACGAGAACATTTCGAAGAAGTCACGCGATACCTGTATTAAAAGATAATATGTGTAAAATACCCGCCCAGAAGCGGTGTGTATTGTGCAAACTCTTGGGGAGATGAAGTAAACGTGAAGCCAAGATTGATTGAGTTCATGGCGGTGTTCGTGTGTAAGATACTCCACTAAATTATGCGTTGTGTTACAGAACCACAAAGCAGCTTGTTGTCGCGAGTAACGTATCAAGCCAAAGAGAATTTCTGATGAGAACAAAACACCAACAGACCATGTTCGTATCTTCAAATACGAGTAATATGTAAAGATATAAATTGGGGAATTGTTTCCATACTTACTACTTGCTTACGGCTTTTAAGGAACCCGGAGGTTCATTGCCGCCCTCACATAAGCCCGCCATCAGTCCCTATCCTGAGCAACATTAATTCAGTTTCTGTCATCATATCCTACCTCTCTCAAATTCATTTTAATATTATCCTCCCATCTACGTTTCGGTTTCTCCAAAGGTCTTTTTTCCCTCCGATCTCCCAACTAACACTCTGTATGCATTTCTGGACTCACCCATACGTGCTACATGCCTTGTCCATCTCAAACGTCTGGATTTAATGTTCCTAATTATGTCAGGTGAAGAATACAATGCGTGCATTTCTGCTTTGTGTAACTTTCTCCATTCTCCTGTAACTTCATCCCTCTTAGCTCCAAATATTTTCCTAAGAACTTTATTCTCAAACATCCTTAATCTCTGTTCTTTTCTCTCAAAGTGAGAGTCCAAGTTTCACAGCCATACATAACAACCGGTAATATAACTGTTTTATAAATTATAACTTTCAGATTTTTTGACAACAGACTAGATGACAAATGCTTCTCAACCGAATAATAACAGGCATTTCACTGTGCAATCCCACACGAATGTCCGTTGCCAATAGTGACATTTACGTTCTCTTAGGTGGATGCCGTACAGTGTGCTGACTCGATGTAAATCTCACATTTATTCGTCTAGAACTCTATCACCTCTCAAAAAATCCAGAAATAAATTTAAGTTAAGGGATTTTAAGGTTTGTAAATGTATTTATACAAAATAAAGGAATCAGTATATCCTTTTTTTTTTTGTTATAGGAGTTAAGAACATTTTTCACTAAACATTGTAAGTTAAATGTATTTGTAACAGCACAATTAAGTCCAGTTTTGATGTGATACTTGACTTAGTTGGAAAGAAATCGTCCTAGATGTGCTGTTTAACTTTTGACATAGATGTACATTTTGTTTAGCAGACAGTGGATTGTGCGTGCTGTCCCCATCCGAAACTATCACGCAACGAGACTTCTGTGAAAAAAGACAAACAGAAATCAATGTCTGTTATCGATTGGATTATTTTCTTTCCTCAGTTGCCTTTGTATGGTTGAAAATTCTTTAACAACATAATCGACCTAACAGTAGTTTGAGAAAATTGTTAAATAATGAGATAGGTCTATAGTGCTTTAGTCATATAAGAAACAACATCGAAATTGAAGCATTGATAAATATGAATGTATATTTTTAAAAACGAATCTCTGAACACCATGCAAAATAACAGGCTAAGTGAGACGATTTGTGACAGAAATGTAAAAGACTTAATTTTGATACGATTAAAAAAAATTAGGGCTGTATAATATGATCCGTGCGCACTGTTGGAGAGTCAGGAAACGTTTTATTTCTGTTGATTGAGAGCGGTTGTTTGTTAACGGGTCACCCTATGAACTTAATTATCTTTCTTTTGTTTGATCTCCATCCATCCTACTGACTTGCTAATTTTACGCTACCGGGAGGCGAATTCACAACATACAGTATGGACAGCAGAGATGTTACCCCTACGCCACACACACACACACACACACACACACACACACACACACACACACATACACACACACTCCCACCCCCTTGTAAGGTTGACTATATATTGTAGACGGATGACTTTCATTGAACGAACATCACAGCAAGGCCTTTAAGTGCAGTTCGTTTACACGTGTGAACCGCGCGGTAGAACTGAATGTTTCTAACGACCAAGAGTCGGTCCATTCTTTTTGCCGCGAAGTGTACAGACCCAGAAAAAAAAATGGGCCACCAATTTTACTAAGTTCCAGACAAAACGCATTGCGCATGTGCAGTAAACTAGAGCGCCTAAATGTATGCTACTTGTGGACAGTTTTGCGAAGTTTGTTGCCTACATTCAGGAGGACTGTTATCAAGACCCGGCCCACATTTTATTTCCGTGTCTGTATTTTGAAGGACTTAAGTATTGAGCGGACAAAAATGTTTCAAGATCTGTAGCGGGGTTCATAAGAGGCTACTCCGTTTCGGAGCATGCGCAATGTGGCATTCTTTGACTTAGAAAATACTGGAATCGCTTAACTATTATGTCCCTCATTGTACGTTAAAATAGAATGACAATGACAGTGATTATTGGGATAATGATGGGACTTCGAAAATATAAATGAGGCTACACCTGCTCTAAACACCGTCTTTAATTATTGTAATGCCATTCGAAAGCCGCGGTTTGAATCCGGGTATCCAGTGTGGGAAGTCGATTTTCTGGCCTGTCAAAGAATATATACACACATCAAACATCTATATAACCGTTATTACCAGAATTCAAATCAACGTCGGTGAGTTGCATGTGGTTTTAATGCTGTTTTACATCTCTTTATATCGGGCTAAACTTATAATAAAAGTCTTTGAATAAATAAATGAGACATAAATAAACAATGGCTTAAATGTCCTTGGACAAATATTAGCCTATATAGTTATACTGGCCCCTTAACCCACATGTTAACTAGTTCATTATGTAACACTGACAGTGAACTTGGGACCCCGAAGTCCTGCTCGAATACTGTCATCATCAGCTGCTAAATCATTCATCGTCCTCCTGCAGCGGCGTTGATGACTGCAGCTGTCGCGTTTCTGCCTTCTTTTGTTCCATTATTCACGTCATCGATCTGACCGGCCGCGTTCCGCTAACTCGGTTTCTCATTTAAGTTGCATAATAGCATGAAAAGGCTCTTTTTAATCCATCAGCATGTTTTTTTCAAGGTGACATTTGCTTATTCAGATTGTTAGCTTTTAGTAACTTTTGCAATTGTGTTGCTAAAGGAGAGATATCAGGGCCAAATTTAGGTATAGTGCCGCCCCTAGGCAGTCCTAAAATTTGCCGCCCCCCAACTCCCACAAACACTTTATGAGCAGCTATTATACAGGTCATGTATGGTTTAAATTATTAGTCTTATAAAGGGTGATTCACGAGGATTTACCGTCCTTTATGGATCTTATTTCTGAAGACATTTTGAGCAAGAAATGTCATATAAACATAGTTCCTATTCTCAATATTTTCTGAGTTACACTAATTTAAAGTTGTTTGTAAAATACGTTTTTTCTTTAGTTTGAAGGTAAAAGAATAATACAAATGGGAGATGAACCATTCAGAAGTATTATTTCTTTAATTGGCAAGTATTATGAATATTACAGATTTATCAATTTGTCATACAGAATAATATCTGTAATATTGACAATTGAGGCGCTGACATGGGAAAGGTAGTAACTGCCAAAAACAAAATTTTTCAGGGGAAGCAAAAATAAATTTATGAACACTTTCTCACTTACATTATTACAGAAACTGCTTTAAATGAAAAGCATGCACTCATGTTTGTGTTATATATCAAATTTGAAAAGTCTGGCACAGATTTATCTGTGAAATCCTATTTTATGAAAATACAACATTGAAATCACTCCTTAGCCAAACTGAGAATTAACGTTATTTATACATTATGCACAACTTTTTCGGTAAAATACTTTTCATCAAGGAAGTCTAACATAGATAACAAGTCTCTCTTTTTGGCATCAGGGACGACTGGTCTTCTTTCAAGGCGTTGCAAGCACTGCAAGTTAGTGATTGACGTTAATGACTGTCCTTTCTTAAAAATCCTGTGCTGTTTCCACATTTCAAGGTCATTAAATGACTGTCTTGTTTTCATTAGAGGAAAATCAGCTCTTGAGAGTCTAATCCAGTTGAGGGTGCTGATTTTGATAGGAGTTGTATTCAAAAACTTGCCACATTCTGCAGAGAAGTCGAAGAAATCCTCATCCTTCATCATTATTACTTTATTAGGCCTTACCTCTTCTGGAACCATGGACTTGCATCTTTTTTTTCTTTTCTCTATGATGCCAAATTCCCTATCACATGGCATGTAGGAATGTTCTGAAACCAGGAATTTCAAGTCCACTGAATCAAAATGTTTCTTGGCAATAATGTAAATCAGGACCATTAGAATCATCCGATTCTTATTCTGCCCTGCACAGTTATCAGCCCATATTTGTCTAGACACACTCTGATGTTGCAAAAGGAGTTACTACTTCTCCGCGCCAACAGCTGTGCACATACAACTTACAACATCTAGTGACTACGTTTCCAACTTCGTTTCATTACATACGGACATACTACCTTCTCTGTGCCATTGGCATGGCTATTTACTACCTTCTCAATGAAAATCTAAAAATTCGAATTTTTGGCAGTTACGACCTTTCCCATGTCAATGCCTCAATTAATATTTGAGGAGAAAAATTCGCTCCGGCGCCGGGGATCGAACCCGGGTCCTTGGTTCTACGTACCAAACGCTCTGACCACTGAGCTACGCCGAATTCAATCCATAGCACCGGATCGAATTCTCCTCCTTCAATGTTCCCCTTTGTGGCCTGACTCCAAGTTAGGCATATATGTTGACGTATATGTCCAATGTCAACTGCCATTATAGTGCATATGTCTGTACAGATTACTGTGCACTTAACTGCGGAATCCCGGCCAAATAAGTCACTCAGCTGAGTGCGCTCCTAGTATAATGGCAGTTGACATTGGACATATACGTCAACATAAATGCCTAACTTGGAGTCAGGTCATAAAGGGGAACATTGAAGGAGGAGAATTCGATCCGATGCTGTGGTTTGAATTCGGCGTAGCTCAGTGGTCAGAGCGCTTGGTACGTAGGACCAAGGACCCGAGTTCGATCCCCGGTGGCGGAGCAAATTTTTCTTCTCAAATATTAATTATTATGAAGCTAAAAATGTGCTGTGAACTTCTTAGTTGCTTCGTACGGACATTTTTTTTATATTTTTTAACTAGAAAATTACATTATTCTTACGCACTTATCACAACAATTATTACAAATCACACTACTTTTACCGACTTATATAAGTTCAATTTTGCATCCTAATTTACAGTCTTGGAGAGTTTGCAACACATTTTTAAAAAATGTCGCCGTCCACTTGAGTACACTTGGCCGCACGCTTGTGAACGGCACTCGTCGCTCTACGTAACTGCATACGGCTATCTTTGATTTCAGTGGCGCTCGCGCTGGCTGCTGACTGCACGCTGACCAAGATCACGCGTTCACAGCAATGCGTTCCAATAACGAAACGTAACTTTGTAAATACTGAGAATAGGACTCATGTTTATATGACTTTTTTTGCTCAGAATGTCTTCGGAAATAAGCTCCGTAGAGGACGGTAAATCCCCGTGAATCACCCTGTATGAAATGTTACAATTCAGAAAACAATATATTAATGTTATGTTTTATTTAACGACGCTCGCAACTGCAGAGGTTATATCAGCGTCGCCGGATGTGCCGGAATTTTGTCCCGCAGGAGTTCTTTTACATGCCAGTAAATCTATTGACATGAGCCTGTCGCATTTAAGCACACTTAAGTGCCATCGACCTGGCCCGGGATCGAACCCGCAACCTTGGGCATAGAAGGCCAGCGCTATACCAACTCGTCAACCAGGTCAACGAAAACAATAGAATACTGTAATCAAAATACATGCATCTTACTTGTGAATTATAAAGATTTCCTTCGCACTTTTTTCACAGAGAAAGCATTGATGATGTCATCAAGTCGATCTGACGAAGTACATCACACTCGTTGCGAAGAAACATATTCAAACTTATTCATTGTTGAAACAAATTGATTTGTGAAAAGCATAAATAAGTAAGTAAACAAATAAATGAATCTACTGATGTTGAATCACTGATAATTTTGAAACTTAAACCAGTTTTGAACTTTCGACTATTTAGAATAACTCTTCTCGGGTTCTCAGCCAGGTGAGTTGGAGATTAGCTTCCAAGCTTTCGACAGCTAGCTCTGAAGAAGATGGCAGAGCTAGCCGTCGAAAGCTTGGAAGCTAATCTCCAACTCACCTGGCTGAAAACCCGAGAAGAGTTATTCTATATCAAACGCCGGGAAAGCCTCAAGTCATACATTTCGACTATTTATTACGTAACATAACAAATAGGGAATTAGTCATATAATGGAGAATAGATTACAATAGATTTGAGCGTGTTTTACTTCTTTAATCACACATTTAAAATAACTTCTTTTAGAGAATAACTGAAAAAAAAATGGGTAGCTCGTGCTAACTGACCATCTGCTAATAAAATCATCACTGAATGATCTGTTTTGTTGAAAAATATAAATAATTAACAAATATTTAAGCTTTTCACACAAACTTTTTAAATTTTTAGTATAACTATATGCAAGACAAAATCGTGTACCTAGTTTTAAATTATTTGAAATACATATGCAAATTTTGTTATAAAATGAGTATGAAATAGTGAGTAAAAGAATAAATAACAACTCGTGAAGATTGATATGTGGCATACAGTGCAGGGTTTGAAATGAAGTAATCAAGTTAAAATGTCGGAATAGGTTTTGTGTTTGTTTCAAGCCACACATAAGTTGGGACGGATATCGGTTTTCTATTGATTTGTGTGTTGATGTTATGATTCAGTCTCATTAGCAACAGGGATTATTCACTCGTACAAACGGTGCTAGAAAGCTGTTGTGACATGTCGGAAAACTGTGCAGCAAATGTATAACATCGAGCGACGTGATCCACGTGTACAACTCATCAAGTAGTGCATGTGTACGGCTCATCAAAACTGAAGTGGCATTGGTTCTGATCCAATGAGGATGCGTATCAGAAGATGCAACAACTCACCAAATAAGTTTCTCTTTTTACCTCTCAAAGATATCGACGCTAGATCCTGGCGGTGACCGATGGGCCTCCAAGCGATTTTCCAGCTCCCTCCAAAATCTACGTAGCATATCTGATACCGCGGCGTGGACCCGGTGTGGTGTTTGCGTCTTCAATTCTGGCGGAGTCACCAAGTTCCATAACTGTTACATTGCTGATTATCTCATTTTGTTCATTTCATTAAAATACATTTGAAATACAGGGTCAGCCAAAAAAATGCATACACTCTTTAAGGAACGAAAACTATTTATTATGTGTTTGTTTTACATTTAAATACTGATCACACATGTACAGTAGTACTGTCTTCAGTTAAGCACATGGTTACTTTAGATCAGTATGCTCATTCTCTGACTCCCGATTACGTTCTGTAATCACAACCTTCGAATGTAGAGCGTGCTGTTCCCCGTTCGAAGCTCGACGGACGGCTGCAGAAGGCAGTTCAAGTACTTAGTAAACGCACGAACAGTGCGGGACAATGACAGTCAAAACCTTCTGTAAGCAAACGATCATTCCGTACAGTGTGGGAGGAAGACAATTTTTGTTGTACGTTCGGTGAAAACGGAAAGTGATTACCAGGGAAAGGGATTTGGAGTATTATAAAGAATGGTGAAACGTAGTATAGATATTCGTAGCTCAGTGACTGTCAAGCGAGCTGCGTCACGGCGCATGGAAGAGTACAGTCCACTTCATACAAACTTACACGCAACGTCTGTAAATATATTTCAGAATAAACAAATGGAATAGTTTAATGACATATAGTGACCTACATACATAATCTGCATTTCTTTTTGAACTACATGTGCTTTTCTTGGCAACGCACAAGATACCAATAAACAACATTACAAATATACATAATTAAATATCAACCTCTGCATCTTCGCGTGTCAGTGGACATATTGATGTTGATAGATAGTTGTCTTCTGTATGGAACTCGCCTCTGAATATGTGTGTTTTTCTGTCAGGAGCGTGTTAAATTAAAACCTTTATTTACAATGCCATGAAATATGATAATATGTATACACCGTATACTACAATATTTGCAATATACTACAATATTTACAATATAGCCTAATAAAGTATCATTAAATGTTGAACAAAATGTGGAACCAAACGAAATGGCATTTTCAATTAATGCTACGCCTTGTTATAATAAATTGTAAATATTATTTTCAAATTTTCAAAATACAACTTTGCTCTGTTGCAAGGAAGGAAATTTTGTAACATGGAAAAACTCCGCTCTCCATCTGCAGAGACAATTAGAGAGTACTTGAAACAAGATACGTCAATTAAATTCACATGTTGAATGACGTCATTGGGACACGTCTTTGTTAGTACATCTGAAATCCGACTAAGAATATCGTACCCATCATTTTTAATCAAAACTTTGTTCATTTTTTCACCAACACGTTTTCCTATTTCACCTTCTACTGCACTCAGTTTATTTACAATAGTCCTCATAATATTTATTTGCTCAACTAGTTCCACTCCTGACTTTCCTAATTGAATAATGGCATCCGGTAAATATCCGAAATTTGACTTAATATCCGTGACTTCTTTCTCGATTGTTTCATCATTTAGCAGTTCCTGGCGTATTTGAATCGCAGCCGCGTCATCGGTATCGAAAGACTGGACCACTTTCTTCACAGATTGGAGGTGATGTGCGTAATAATTGCAAGCTTCTAACCATGACCCCCAGCTGTTAAGAACTGGACATGGGGGAAGCGACAATTTAGGGAATTGTTTCCTGAATTTTGATACTTGATCTGGAGGTTTTACAAATATAGTCTTTCAATTTTGTATTGTTAGTTGGTTTCACTTTCGGCATTGTACCTGCACTTCACTACTCTGAACTGCAAACCTTCACGTTGAAGTTCTTATGCGACAACTGTCCCGTTCACCTGTTGTTGACATGCAGAGATCTGCGAGTATGTCATGGAGGGGAGGACTTGGTATAAAGGGTTGTAAACAAATGACTGTGTAGATGCCAATACTAGCTTTTACTACTCCAAATTCCGTTCCCTAGTGATTACTATATTGTAAGGTACTGTCAGGAATACTACTTAGCAACATAAAACTACATTATAGGCTCTGCTACCCAGAACATGCCGAAGTGACAGAGAGGCTGTTTTCTGTAATATAGCCTATTTTCATGTACCAACGTTATTATTATTATTATTATTATTATTATTATTATTATTATTATTATTATTATTGTGGTGATATTTTTATGAAATAATTTTTCAGGGGTGCAACGTGCACTACAGCTTCAAGAATTGAAAGCACTTCATGAAAGGCCAAACATTGAAGAGAGTCGAACAATTCAGAGTCTATGTTTTGGAGCAAGTTAACCTATGTAGTATGTTGGGAATTAGCTAAGGCACTAAAACCCTTCACGGATGGTGAACTTGTAAAGAGATGTATGGTGTCTGAACAAAATATAGTTAATTATGTCTCTGTACTGCAGCAGTTCAGATGTGAATTCACGGAACATAGATTTAGTGATTTTAGACGTATGGAGAGTGATATTAGTATTTTTGCTAATCTTTTCATAAATTTAGTACAATCCGTGAGAGTGCAGTTCCAGGACGAGTTAATTAATTTACTAAGTAACGTAGAATTCAGAACTAAATGCAGAGAATATGACTTGACAAGCATAGAATTATTTAAAAAATGAACAAAACTAAATATTACAAGATGAGCTTATTCGTTGCCACTATGTTAGATACCTTCGCCTCGACATATGTGTGCGAACAATTATTTTCGAGAATGAAGCTTGCTAAATCGAAACAGATGAGCATCTTTAGCGCATTGCAGTAAATTCGTTGGAAATAGATTCCCGATTACTTGCAGAAAAGAATGCAGATGTTGAATAGGTGGAATATGAAAATGTTATTATGTATGATATTATTATATCATAATCAGGGAAAGGGATATGGAGTATTATAAAGAATGGTGAAACGTAGTATAGATATTCGTAACTCAGTGACTGTCAAGCGAGCTGCATCACAGAGCATGGACGAGTACAGTTCACTTCATACAAACTTAAACGCAACGTGCTGTAAACGTATTTCAGAATAAACAAATTTTATAGTTTAATGACATTTAGCATAATGAAATATCAATCTCTGCATCCTCGCATAGAAATAGTGATGGCTGATAGACAATTGTCTTCTGTAGGAACTCGCCTCTGAATATGTAGAACCAAACGAAATGGCATTTTCAATTAATGCTATGTTTTGTTGATGAAACAATTATTCCTGCTGTGCATTGTTATAATAAACTGTAAATATCATTTTCAAATTTTCTGTTGCAAGGAAGGAAATTTGTAACCTGGAAAAACTCCGCTTTACATCTGCAGAGACAATTGGAGAATAAGTACTTGAAACAAGATACGTCAATTAAATTCACATGTTGAATGACGTCATTGGGACACGTCTTTGTTAGTATATCTGAAATCCGACTAAGAATACTGTAACCATCATTTTTAATCAAAACTGTGTTCATTTTTTCACCAACACGTTTCCTACTTCACCTTCTACTGCACTCAGTTTACAATAACCCTCATAATATTTATTTGCTGAGCTAGTTCTACTCCTGACTTTTTCTAATCGAATAATGGCATCCGGTAAATATAAAAAAATTTGACTTAATATCCGTCACTTCTTTCTCGATTGTTCTATATTTAGCAGTTCCTGGCGTATTTGAATCGCAGCAGCGTCCTCGGGATCGAAAGACTGGACCACTTTCTTCACAGATTGGAGGTGATGTGCGTAATAATTGCAAGCTTCTAACCATGACCCCCAGCTGTTAAGAACTGGACATGGGGGAAGAGACAATTTATGAAATTGTTTCCTGAATTTTGATACTCGATCTGGAGCTTTTACAAATATAGTCTTTCAATTTTGTATAGTTAGTTGGTTTCACTTTCGGCATTGTACCTGCACTTCAATACTCTGAACTCCAACCTGCATGTTGAAGTTCTTATGCGACAACTGTCCCGTTCACCTGTTGTTGACGTGCAGAGATCTGCGAGTATGTCATGGAGGGAGGACTTGGTAAACAAATGGCTGTGTAGATGCCAATACTAGCTTTTACTGCTCCAAATTCCGTTCCCTAATCATAACTGTATTAAATATAATAAATAATGTAATATCTGAATATTGTAGTGTATACTCTTTCCTTTTTCAAATTCAGTTTATTATCCGTATTTCTAAGAGCGTAAGAACTATGCCACGGGCGGTGCTGCAATGTAGTTGCGGAGCCCAGTCCGTACACTGTGTGTTATGCAGTGCAGCATAATCCATGTAATCGGTGCTTTTACAATTTTGAGCATACCTGCTTTAGATGTTCAAATGTTCGTCGTTGGCGGCCAGATACATAACGCAACGACGAGCGGTCGCCGCAGATACGTCGGTAAATATTTCAATGCAGATCGCTGCACATGCCGCTGTAATCTCATGGCGAAGGTCCTCCAGAGTGCGGGACTTTCGTCGACAGATCTTTCATAGTTCTCCACAAGTCAAAATCCATAGGGGTTAGATCTGGCGACCATGGGGGGAACTCAATGTGCCCTCTTCGTCCAATCCAATATCCGTGCAGATTGTCATCCAGGAAAGCTCCTACGGCTAGGTGGTAGTGTGGTGACGCCCCGTCCTGTTGGTAGAAGACCTCATCATCACCTCCATGAAGCACACGTATACCTGGTAAAATTGATGTGCGTAACATTTCGAGGTACACTTCTCCAGTGACAGTACCATAAAAGAAAAAGGGTCCTACTAAGCCCCTAGATGATAGTCCACACCACACATGAACCCCTGGTAGATTGACCGCTTTATGCACATGAACATGAGGATTTTCTGGTGCCCAGTAGACGCAATTATGCCGATTCACTGTTAAGTTTAAACTGGGCCTCATCAGACCACACTACCTTCGTCAAAAATTGTTCGTCTTCAGTTACCATTCGCTGATACCATTCGCAAAATTGCATTCGACGATCAGGATCGTCATCATTAATCGCGTGCAGTAATCGTGGGATGTAAACTTTTCACTTAGCAGCTTTCAGAATTCGTCGTACACTTGTACTGCTAATTCCCACTTCACGTGCATATTTCGTAGCAGACTTCTGTGGAGCAGTAACAGACCTTTCCAACACGAGAGCCGACGAAGCAGGACTTGTAGCTGTACGCGGTCTTCCCGATCTTCCTTTGTGAATATCACAAATCGTTCCATGCGCCTTAAACTCGTCAATAATGCGTTTAATTGTTAGGCGGGTTGGGGGTTCTGTTTCGTACTCCCGCCTCCACTGACGCTGCACTTCAATGGCATTATCAAACCTCATAAACCACTTCAGAATGCATTTGCGCTGCTCGAACGTCAAGCGTGCTCCAGCCATTTTGTTTTCTCACTATCGTGATGAAAGTACCGACATATGTTGAGAGAAAGACCATACTACAACATACTCGTAATTCAAATCAATTGACAATATCAGTATCCCGATACAGTCTGACAAAGAGTGTATACATTTTTTGGCGAACTCTGTAGTTTACATCGAATTATTGTTTATACAGGTGCATCTTTAATCGACTGACTAGGTTTTCACGCCAAAGAACAGAGTTTAAATGGCGGTTAATCCAAATGGAATTTATGGAGGTCAAAGGTGATGTTAGGGCAAGTTTCTCTACCAAAATACTATTTCTCCTGTCACCAGTTTATTGCTTTTTCTTTATTATCATTCGTAAAATATAGTAAAATTCGCATTGTTGTTATACAGGGACATCACTTTAATTTTACCAACATTTTTAACATTAACCTGGCTATACTCGGAAACACTGTTGCCCCCTTCCATTACAGGAGTTTGATGTTACTAGTGCAATATGTAAACAAATCATTTTACTAGGTATAGGAGGAGAGAAAAGTAGTGTATCCATTTATGTTGTAGGGAAATACGATATTACGATTTTCAGTTTGATCATCACTTTTACGGAATTTGTCAAAATACAGTAGAGTAGTAACATTTTTTTCAAAAACTCAACTTTTCAGGCGGCTATGTTCATTATGTAATGTCTACTTTATTTAGCATATTAATTATTGATGTTATCATACAATATAGAGAGTGCATTTAAATTGAGGGGGTCATAAGTAAAGGGCTGTAAGTGCATTTAAGTTACTTTTGAGAAAATGGGGTTTAAATATTTAAGCTTTCGTAAAATCGGTGAAATTTTTATTTAAATTTTAATGTGTGATGAGATTAAAATATCCCTTTGCCACTAAAATTTTAGATACTTTAGCTTACACTGGATGCACTTAACTCATGTTATTACAAATGTCACTAGCATTCCTTTGCTTGTAGCCACCTCAATTCAAAATAAGCTAATCTGAATTTTTAAGCTTACACTGGATGCACTTAACTCATGTTATTACAAATGTCACTAGCATTCCTTTGCTTGTAGCCACCTCAATTCAAAATAAGCTAATCTGAATTTTTAAACAAGTTGCTGAAAATGGTTGCCGTTCATTACAATGCAGGCTTCAATTCTTTACGCTTATTATTAAAAAACATTTTGAAGCATATTCTCTAAAATTGAATTTATCGTTTCTTGAATATAATTTTTTAGTACGATATTATTAATATAGGTTCTTTCTTCTATAGAAAACGCATCCATATTTATGAAACACACTATACTCTGCAGTGTTTACTTCACTGCTTGAAGACTTTGAATGCAACAGCGGCCGTAAGTTTGTGTGTCTGACGGGAGCAAGGACATTAGTGAAGGGGTGGGAGTGAAGTACATTCAGAAATGCAAGTACAATATAAATGCAAGTAAAAATAAAATGATGTCCCTGTACAATAGAGTATGACTTAAAAATGTGTGTGTGTAATGTTTACCTACTTCACTTGCGTGATTCGGGTTCCGCATACTGCGGATAGATGGCAGGACTGTGACTCATTTTCAAGTTGCACACCACTTCGGCGGGCCACGTTATACATGATGTGTGTCTGTGAAGAGTTATGTCGTGTACTAGGGTGAGTGTTTGTGTGTTCGTGTAAATATAGTGTAAGGGATGGCTGAGGATGATGATGAAGGTGAGGAAGGGAGAAGGGGAAACCCGGTGCCGGAAAGTAGCCTATTCCTGTCGAATAGCACCAAGGGGCCCGCCAGGCTTAATGTCGCCATCCGACGGACGAATCACTATCAACAGTGACATATGCCTTCCCTGCGGAGAGATTTGGGATTTAACCCAGGCATATCGGTGCACAATCTAGTGATTAGAAGTTGTGTACCGCCATCTCTCCTCGTCCCGAGGTAGAAATTTTACATGAACATATTTGACCCTCCCACCCCGGGAATCGAACCCGGTCCGGCTA
Source organism: Periplaneta americana (assembly GCA_025594305.2). Taxonomy (NCBI): domain Eukaryota; kingdom Metazoa; phylum Arthropoda; class Insecta; order Blattodea; family Blattidae; genus Periplaneta; species Periplaneta americana. The sequence continues at coordinate 11,870,301 of JAJSOF020000025.1, read as the reverse complement.
GTCTGGAGGCAGACGCGTTACCACCGAGCTAACTCGGCGGACATTGACTTATAAATGAGCCGTTGAGAGCAAAAGTATGTGGTACCTAAGAGGTTACGTCCAATTTCGGCTTCCCCTTCAAAATTTTCTAGAGCTCCTTCAGGGGAGCAGCGTAACCCGGAGTGGGACTAGTGGCCAACAGGCTTGGAGCTCACATATTTAATTTTGTACAACCCCCAACCCCTTGCAAGGACGCGTTTTGCGTACCGTTGAAATTTGTCCTCCCAATTCTCTTTCGATTTTTCGATTTCGAAAAGTGGTGTAAGTCAGAATTGGATAATGAGGTTTAAAGTAAAAATTCTGTAAAATACAGCGCAAAGTAGGAATTAATATGTCGTTCTTGCTATCCACTGACTACTAATAGTTTAAATAAAGTGAATAGTAATTGCTAATTTGCGCCGTATTTTACACAATGTGTACTTCAACCCTCATTACCCATTCTTGACTTACACCACTTCTGCTCTGAACGGCTCAAATGTTACTTGTGAGAATAAACGGCACAAGGAACATGGGAAATGGAAAGAAGAATGCTAGACGACTGATGCAATAATTCACACCTTCAAATGTCAGGAGAGAACTTTATGTATGTGAATATTGATTACAATGATACTGATGGCTACAGGGTTAATTTGGAAGTATATATGGCAACCACAAAGAAATAAATACGAAGGGCTGTACGGAGAGTTGGTTTTCGTGACTGCGATCCATATGAAAGGAGCATACACTAATGTGTGACTCTAGGACACTCCTATGACCTCGTTGTGAGTACGCTCATTAGGGACACCATACAGAAATCAATGACGTGCGCTACTCATTACGCGTGTACTTAATGTCCGTGAAATTTACTCGGCACAAAAGACATGCTAATGTTGGTGATAACAGTCATTTATAGGTGATGTTATGTAGTTGTGATTGAAGTTTAAGTGTGGTGATTTTCTTGAACGTTATTTTAAGGAATGTAATACAGACAAATTTAAGACAACAAAATAATTATTGTAATTGTTATGGACTGAGGACTAAAATTCTTACATTAGGTGACATAAATTAAGGTTATTAGACAGCTGTAAAGTAATTACTTATTTAATAGTCCTTGAAAATTTGGAGTTTGGTTGGAAGGTGATGCCACATTCCCCATATCCTACCGATGTTGCGCCCTAATGATTTCACCTTTCCCGTTCTCTATCCAACAATCTTCAAGGGAACTTTGATAACGAAGATGCTTTATAAAGGGGATTTCTCCAGACGCGAAATCGAAAAACTACCCGAGTATTGGCAGAGAGTCATAGATAATGTAGGAGAATATATTGCTGATTAATTTCTGTCTTCTATTCATCTCAAATAAAAACTTCTGTCACAGGAAAAAAACGCTACGAAGGTTTGCATTCATTCAATATTTCTTTCAGAGCACGCGTCCTTACATAAAACTAGCTTGAAATAATGCACGCAGTTTGCACAGGGAATTTGGATAATGGACATGTCAGTCACTGGAGCTCTACGTGAACTGAATGCGTCATTCACTCTACACGACGGCAACGCCTTCTGGATTTCGGTCAACAGCTGTCCTATTGATTTTGAAGGCTTTGGTTTCTAGTGCCTAAAAAAATAAGTCCAGGGCCGACCAGCCCGACTGCTGGCCTCATATCCTCTGCTTCCGCAGAGGTGAACGATCATCCAACCAGAACGAAGGTATCGTGTGGTTAGCACGATATCCCCAGCCGTCATAACTGGTTGTCGTAAGTCGATTTCGCTACCTATCATAGCTCCTCAAATGCCTCATGATGCTAAGTGGGCACTGGTCCCATACACTGGCCGAAATCTCATGAGAAAATTTCTTCCTCCACGGGGACTCGAATCAGCATGCATTCCGTAATGCGAGTTCTAGGCATGATGCCTTGATTTCGAGCTCCTATGACAACAAAATAATAGAATTTCAGTTGTGTTACTAGAGTGTAAAATTTGTTTTAGAATTTTACATTTATTTCTCTTTAAAAGGGGCTCCAGATTTTGCAGCTATTGTCTTTTGTCTCAACTCTGAATAAATAGAGTAGATGAATGAGTAAACGAATGAATGAATGATTAAAACAGATGAATGGATGAACTAACGGACAAATAGTTGAATGAATGTCTAAATAGATGAATGATTATAAACTGATGGATGAATGATTGATTGAATAAACGGATGAATGAATGCATAAACGGATGAATGAATGATTGAGTAAACGGATGAATAAATGATTGAGTAAACGGATGAATGAATTGAATAAACTGATGAATGAATGAGTAAACGGATGAATGAATGATTGAATAAACGGATGAATGAATGATTGAGTAAACGGATGAATGAATGATTGAGTAAACGGATGAATGAATGATTGAGTAAACGGATGAATGAATTGAATAAACGGATGAATGAATGATTGAGTAAACGGATGAATGAATGATTGAGTAAACGGATGAATGAATGATTGAATAAACGGATGAATGAGTGAACAAACGGATGCAGGAATGAATGAATATTAATAAATTAATGGGTAAGTGGATAGACGGATGATTGAACGGAAAGACATATGAATAAATGGATAAACGGATGATGAACGAGTGAACATCTGGATGATGATTGAATGAGCAAACAAACGTATAAAATGAATGGGTAGACGGATGAGTGAATAGCTAAACGGATGAATTAATGGATAAGAAAACGTATGTATTAATGATTAAAGAGAAGAATGTTTGAGCAAACAGTTTTATTTTTCTACTATTAATTACGCTATTGTCATTGTGTTGTACTCATTCTAGAATGACGAACCAATTAGTTATTTCTGTCAAGCAACAACACTGCGCTATAGAATTCCGTATTTTGCTTTGGAGAAGATGTTCAGAACTGTCATCTCATTAATGAAGCCCACGATGAAAGTTAACTGGAAAAATGTGTTGTTTTCAAATAGTAGAAACACTATGAATGTCAGTCCCTTACCAGGGATGTTAAGGACAGCAAAAACATTAATCTACCTCATACATACACATATCTACTCTTCTTACACAGGTTACCCTTACAAGGATTTGGTTTTTGGCCTTGGCAATTCAAATATTATACACTGGACACATTTTGAGATTCCCTTGATGTCGGATTAACACGGTTCCGGGGTTTTACCTAAGACAACACAGGGTACCACAGTTAACTATCATTCGGCGCTTATGGAAATTCAGAAATCTTACGTACGGACATTGCGTCGGTCTTGCAACTCGTCATTTTATGTACAGGCATATCGCTGGTCTCGGAACTCTCACTTTATGTACGGACGTACCACTGGTCTTAGAACTCGTCATTTTATGTACGGATATATCGCTGGTCTCCGAACTCGTCACTTTATTAACGGACATACCTCCGGTCTCTGAATTCGTCACTTTATGTACGGACATACAGTCGGTCTCAGAACTCGTGACTTTATGTACGGACGTACCACTGGTCTTAGAACTCGTCACTTTATGTACGGACATATCGCTGGTCTCCGAACTCGTCACTTTATGTACGGACATACCGCCGGTCTCTGAATTCGTCACTTTATGTACGGACATACCGTCGGTTTCAGAACTCGTCACTTTATGTACGGACGTACCACTGGTCTTGGAACTCGTCACTTTATGTACGGACATATCGCTGGTCTCCGAACTTGTCACTTCATGTACGGACATCGCTGGTCTCCGAACTCGTCACTTTATGTACGGACATACCGCCGGTCTCTGAATTCGTCACTTTATGTACGGACATACCGTCGGTCTCAGAACTCGTTACTTTATGTACGGACGTACCGCCGGTCTCTGAATTCGTCACTTTATGTACGGACATACCGTCGGTCTCAGAACTCGTCACTTTATGTACGGACATACCGCCGGTCTCTGAATTCGTCACTTTATGTACGGACATACCGTCGGTCTCAGAACTCGTCACTTTATGTACGGACGTACCACTGGTCTTAGAACTCTTCACTTTATGTACGGACATATCGCTGGTCACCGAACTCGTCACTTTATGTACGGACATATCGCTGGTCTCCGAACTCGTCACTTTATGTACGGACATATCGCTGGTCTCCGAACTCGTCACTTTATGTACGGACATACCGCCGATCTCTGAATTCGTCACTTTATCTACGGACATACCGCCGGTCTCTGAATTCGTCACTTTATGTACGGACATACCGTCGGTATCAGAACTCGTCACTTTATGTACGGACGTACCGCCGGTCTCTGAATTCGTCACTTTATGTACGGACATACCGTCGGTCTCAGAACTCGTCACTTTATGTACGGACCACTCATTTGGTCATAAAAATTATTTTAGGAAATACAGGAAACGAATGCCTATCAAGTTTTCTGTGCATAAGAATCTATTTTAATCTTACCTGTTCTCGATTCACTCAGAAGTTACTGTGATAACATTATAGCATTATGTCCATCTAGAGAAACTACACTTTCCAATGGTGAATTAATAATTAATTATACAAATCGGTTAATTTAGCTTCCGATATTACTTCATACAAACACAGAAACATTCTCTGTAAGCTACCGTATGTTTTATAGCTTTCGATTGTTATTGTCCAAGGCCCCTTATAGACGAAGTCATTTGTTTTTTATTTCATTACACCGCCTTAGATGGCGTGTTATTGTAATTTTGAAACCATTTATCTCATTAAATATCAGTCCTATCAAACTTTTTCAAAGAATAAAACTTATCGGAAATTATTTTTAAAGAAACCTTTGTTATGTAATATTTTTCATGAACATTAATAATAAGGGAGATATTTCGATTTATTTAATTCAGGCCCCATTATAGCCCCCTTTTAAATAAAATATTTTGAATGCCATATAGCCTAAAATCTAAGTTACAACGAACTTAATCTATATTCCAATTTTCATATAAATCGGTTTAGCCATTATCGCGTGAAAAGGTAACAAACATCCAGACAGACAGACATACAAACAAACATTTTCAAAAAAGCCATTTTCGGTTTCAGGACGGTCAAAAAAAGTTAAGCATATTTCCAGTTTACCCAATAATACCTGATATTTATGTTTCTTTTGGTTTTATGTGGCACGTATTATGTTTACCAATTCAAATTCTTTCATTTGTTTTATTCTGCATCACTAGGTAACGTCCAAATCACGGCTAGTAAACAAAGCCTGTAATTCCAGCAAAGTTCAATCATTGTCGTTTTGCTTCATAGTGCAGTACAATGGCTCGGAACGCCCTTACAATGGCAGACCGCATCAAAATCATCACTTTGATGGAACAAAACATGAGACAAGTTGATGTTGCTAACATCCTTCATGTGAATCAGAGTATTGTCTCCAGACTGTGGAGAAAGTTCCAGGAAAACCAGTCAATAGCAGATCGACCTCGCGAGGGCCGTCCATGCAAAACAACACTAGTTCAGGACCGGTATGTAAGGTTATCTGCACGTAGGAACCCTATAGCCTCAGCTACAACTCTGCGCCATGACCTGCGCGAAGCCACTGGTGTTGTAAGTAGCAATAGACTTCATGACATAGGGTTGTATGCTCGAAGACCACTCAAGACTCCAGCACTCCGTCCACATCACAGGGGTGCTCGTGCAAGATGGGCTAGAGCACATGAGAATTGGACACGAGACCAATGGACCAGAACTTTATTCTCAGACGAAGTGAGAATGGGCCTACACCCTGACAATAACTCTATTCGCGTATGGAGACGAACAGGGGAACGAAATCATCCCTCAATGACCGTGGAACGTCACCAACAGTTTGGTGGTTCAATCTTGTTTTGGGCAGGTGTTATGTTTGGCCGCCGCACACCACTGGTTTCAATAGAGGGAAACATGACTGCTGGCGTGTATGAGAACAACATCCTCCAACCCATAGTAAGTGGTTTTGCAGAGACTGTAGGAGAAGGGTTCACTCTACAGGATGATAATACTCGGCCTCATCGTGCTCATAGTGTGCAGCGGTATCTGGTAGAACATGGGATCCGAAGAATGGATTGGCCAGCATGCTCACCGGATATGAACTGCTTAGAGCATGCATGGAGCTTTCTCAGGAGAGCCATTTCCAATCGTCCACATCACCCATTAACGATTCAAGAACTCAGGAATGCTGCCTTGGAAGAATGGGACAATTTGCCTCAGGAGAGCTTAGATGCGTTGGTACTGAGTATGCCCCGTCGCATACAAGAGTGCCTCAGGGTTCGTGGAGGACCAACACGTTATTAAACAGGGTACTGAAAGAACCATTTCCTTTTCTTTGATGATGTACGAATTTCAACTTCCCTGATCTTTTCCGTTGTTTCCAAACAATGCAACTTTTTCATTTCATATTGAGTCCATTGTTAACAAATAGTGTATTTCTACTTTTAAGTTTATTCTGTGGAACCAAGAAACCCAATTATAATTTATCTATTATATTTTAATTAATAAAAACTGTTATATGCCTAATTATGCTTAACTTTTTTTGACCAGTATATATGTTGGACCAATTATTTTTGGAAAATCGAAAATTACCAGTATAGATTACAAATTTTGTACTGTGGATAGTTATCGCGGCACACTAGCGCACATTATCGGATACAATAAAGAATCTCCGTTATTCTATTATATTTCGTAATAGAACAATGACGAAATTATAATGTAGTTCTATAACAGTTGTATTGTTATACACGACGTATATAATAGTGATTAAGGAATATAATATTACATATGACTTATAAACGAGCTATTCATTGTAAGTATGGGGCAGTCAAACACCTGTATAAGAGTTTTATTAGTAAGACTGTAATGGTTCAACATTTGTTCTTGTTATATTTTTTATTCATATTTTTATGATATTTTTTGGGATATTCCATTGGTATTTTAGAACCATTTTATTATCGCTATTAAACGTTTTTCTAAGGAGCAAACTTTTACTTTTTCATCTAGCCATTTATGTTATTATTTTGCTTCCGTCATCAGATTACTTTTGGGTTTCATTTAACATGTTGCTAATATGAAATATAACAATTTGTCGGAATTATTTAATCTCAGAATCAAGAGTTGAAGTTCGCCGTGTAAATCTTCAAAACTCCATGTTCTGCTATAGCAAAGCTATTAAAGAAAATGGACATGGATAATTTAAAAGAACTGAGATGTTTGATGGCATAATTATGTACAAACAAATTGTTGTGTAAAGTAGGTTCGTAGTGTGGGAAAAAGTCCAGAAAACGCGGAAGTTTAATTAAATGGGAAAGCACTCCTTAAAATTTTAAATCCATATTCTGTCAGGCTATACAGGCTCTCCGTAGAAGCCTGAAGAGAATAGGTATTTGTTGATTCAGTTATTGATTCACTTTAAGAAATGAGAACATTTTCAGAGGCGAACAATAAATGCGGAAAGTTAAATACGGAAGTGAATACCGACGTCATAATAAATGACAAAGAGGTAAAACGTAAATGTCTATGGTACCAAAATAAACCATCCTTTGACATTATTCGTATCCAGGCAACAGAAACTGGAAAAAGGCCCACTATGAATGCATATTGTATGGAATAATCTGTTATTATGTAAGAGCGCTGTAATGTAGAGAAGAAACGCAGGACCTGACACGATATTACTTGAGAACACTGCAAAACTGATAAAGTAATAAATTGCTTTCTGTCGTGTCTGGTTTCTTTATGGCTGGATCATATCGTTTTAGAAACGAAAAAACATTCAAATATAAGTGCTGTCATAAAGTCACGAAAACAAAGACACCTTCAATCTGAGCACCTACCATGTTCCAACATCTACTTGGAGGATTTAGTGAAGAACTGTTTTCAGAACATAGGAAGAGTGATAGTAAGGCGAAGAATAAAGTGCATAAGATTTGCTGATGATATGGTGTTGTTAACAGAAGAGGAGACGATACTAAGGGATATGCTACTGGAGCTAAATGACAGCTGTGAGCAGTGATGAAGATAAATGCAATCAAGACGAAGACCATGGTCATAGGAAGAAGAATAAAGAAGGTAAACTTGCGAATTCTAAATGAGGCAGTAGAGCAAGTCGACAGCTTCAAATACTTGGGGTTGTATTAATCCACAAACTATTAGGGAAAACACGGGAATTTTACTGGAAGCAAGTAAAGAGATAGGTTTGGAAGTAAATCCCGAAAAGACAAAGTATATGATTATGTCTCGTGACCAGAATATTGTGCTAAATGGAAATATAAACATTGAAAATTTATCTTTCGAAGATGTGGAGAAGTTCAAATATCTTGGAGCAACAGTAACAAATATAAATGATACTCGGGAGGAAATTAAATACAGAATAAATATGGGAAATGCCTGTTATTATTCGGTTGAGAAGTTTTTATCATCCAGTCTGCTGTCAAAAAGTCTGAAAGTTAGAATTTATAAAACAGTTATATTACCGGTTGTTCTGTATGGTTGTGAAACTTGGACTCTCACTTTAAGAGAGGAACATAGGTTAAGGGTGTTTGAGAATAAGGTGGTTAGGAAAACATTTGGGGCTAAGAGGGATGAAGTTACAGGAGAATGGAGAAAGTTGCACAACGCAGAACTGCACGCATTGTATTCTTCACCTGACATAATTAGAAACATTAAATCCAGACGTTTGAGATGGGCAGGGCATGTAGCACGTATGGGCGAATCCAGAAATGCATATAAAGTGTTAGTTGGGAAAAAGACCTTTAGGGAGACCGAGACGTAGATGAGAAGATAATATTAAAATGGATTTGAGGGAGGTGGGATATGATGATAGAGAATGAATTAATCTAGCTCAGGATAGGGACCGATAGCGGGCTTATGTGAGGGCGGGAATGAACCTCCGGGTTCCTTAAAAGTAAGTAAGTAAGTAAGTAAGTAAGTAAGTAAATAACATGAACTGCAGCCAGGAAGTCAAAAGGAGGATAGCAATGGTAAAGGAAGCTTTTAATAGAAAAAGGAGTATCTTCTGCGGATCTTTGGAAAAAGAACCAAGGAAGAGACTATTGAAGTGCTTTGTGGGGAGTTTGACATTGTATGGGGTAGAAACATGAACATTATGACGAAGTGAAAAGAAGCGACTAGAAGCATTTGAAATGTGGAAATGGAGTAGGATAGAACGTGTGAAATGGACAGATTGATGGTGAAGACTTGTTGTGGCCTATGTCCCACTTCTAAAAGGAAATGGTAATGATGATGGCTAACATAATTAAGTTATTAGTGGCGAAAGTCCAAGTTAGATTTTCTGCATAAAAATTGAAAGCTTGAAACACTTCTTTAAATTAGTAGGCGAAATCACATAGGTTACAAAAATTAACTCAGTACGAGAAGCTTAGAATAGGGAAATAATTTATTTTTTCTACAGTAGTGCTTAACGTTACATTTACCCATGTTATCAGTGCTTAAAGTGAGCCTCTAGGACACTACTGCGTAAAGAAAAGTAAGCAATCACTTTACGCACTACCAAAGAAAATGCATTACTCAATGTACAAACTTCATTCGGTAAGAAATTAATGCATTACTTCGATCTTTCATGAAGTAAATATTACACGTAACATAAATAAATAATAAATTTAACATTCATATTTATATTTTAGTCCGTATTATTCTGAAGTTAAATCTGTAGTACTCGCTGCAACTTTCAACTTTTCTTAACTTCTTTGTTGTTTATGACCGTTGTAGACGGCCATGAAATCGTGATCATGAATAAAACAATCTGTCATTCCATGGATACTTATTTCCTTATGATTCTAAAGCTGTGTCTCAAAGGTCAAGTCTATCCTATACGTTGACTAGTAAACTCCACACTAGGATCTTTGAATATGAATGCTTGCATCACCGCCTTCTTCACAGGCTATTTTTCTAAAAAAAACTATATCACGGTACATTACTGAATTAAGAAGGCAGTTTCCTAATGCAGTTTAATTACAAGTTATATGAAAGAGATAATTGCGTAAAATATTGCAGTGTTTAGTTACCGGTACTAACAATGTCACTGTTGAAATTTCACGTGTTATGCAACATAATATTTCCAATGCATCTTCAGATTTTGTAACTCCAATTGCTGACGAAGCATCCATGTTTGTTTAGTGTACAAGTCCTCAATCAAGCAGGCATTTTCGTTTGCTAGCTAGTACGGACTTAATTGCTATGCACTACGTAGATTTGGATAATGACTCCTGACATCACATCCAGCTATTTAGTCAAGTATATGAGCGTATTCCGAATTTCTGCGCTGAGCAATCTGATGGCATCACGGTGTTGCGAATTTCAACGATGACGTCACTGATGCTTCACCGGTCTTACACTCAGCGTATTCCGAATCTCACCGGTCCGGTGGCATCAATGACGTCACGTTGCAACGAAAATAAGGAACAAAACTGCTGGAAGAATCGATGCTGTCATGGTGACTGTGTAAGTGGTTATCTGTAGCAAAATTTTGCGAAATTTCCGTACTGCCATCTCGATCAAATAAAAGAGATCATAAACAACTTATTTCTTGAACCGGTAGTAATAACTGGTCCGTTGACATGTTCGCTCATAAGCCATTAACATATTGTTTTTACGTTCTGCTCATTACAAACTATACAGCAGAACACACCGCCATGACACAACAGTGCACGATGTCATTCGTCTGCTAATTCCCGCCCTATACAAGAACCAATCAGATTCACTGATGGCGGCTGATGGAGCCTTCCACCACCTCTGCAAGTTGATGGCACCGGTGCGACACCGGTGGAGCATCAATGACGTCATCGGTGGAATTCGGAACACCGTGATGCCATCGGATTGCTCACCGGTGAGATTCGGAATACGCTCACTGGTTCCATCAGCTTGCAGAGGTGGTGGCAGTATCCATCAGCCGCCATCAGTGAATCCGATTGGTTCTTGTATAGGGCGGGAATTTGCAGACGAATGACATCGTGCACTGTTGTGTCATGGCGGTGTGTTCTGCTGTATTGTTTGCAATGAGCACAACGTAAAAAAAGCATGTTACTGGATTATGAACGAACATGTCAACAGTCCAGTTATTACTACCGGCTCAACAAATAAATTGTTTATGTTCTTTTTTTCATTGAGCGAGGTGATAGTATGGAAATTTGGAAAAATTTTGTTAGGTAGCACCTACAACTTTTACAGCCACCATGATAGCCAACCAAACTTCCAGCAGTTTTGTTCCTATTTCGCTTCAGTGTGACGTCATTGATGTCCAGTGAGATTCGGAATATGCTGTAACTGTAACTGTAGCTTTGAGACACGGCCTGAGTTTAGACGACTATGACATCGTGATCTTTATGTTATGTTTTTTTTTATTTAACGACGCTAGCAACTGCAGAGGTTGTATCAGCGTCGCCGGATGTGCCGGAGTTATGTCCCGCAGGAGTTCTTTTACATGCCACTAAATCTACTGACATGAGCCTGTCGCATTTAAGCACACTTAAATGCCATCGAACTGGTCCGGGATCGAACCCGCAACCTTGGGCATAGAAGGCCAGCGCTATACCAACTCGCCAACCAGGTCGACTCGTGATCTTATAACCTCTCCAACTTGAAATATTTATTTAATGTAAATTTGTGCTGTCGTAGAAAACATTGTATGGTACACATTCGTAAAGTTATCTTTTTTTGCACGAGTGAAAAGTTAGTGAAACGAGGCCTGAAAAAACCTTTACGAACTTATATCATAAATAACTATTTAATGAAATGTGTATCAATTAAAGAGTCATTGTTACCAACACCATCATGATCATGAGGCGCTGACACGGGAAAGGTAGTAACTGCCAAAAACAAAATGTTTCAGGGGAAGCAAAAAACAAATTTATGAACACTTTCTCACTTACATTATTACAGAAACTGCTTTAAATGAAAGGCATACACTCATGTTTGTGTTACATATGAAATGTGAAATGTCTGGCACAGATTTATTTGTGAAATCTTATTTTATGAAAATACAACATTGAAATCACTCCTTAGCCAAACTGAGAATTAACGTTATTTATACATTATGCACAAATTTTTCGGTAAAATGCATGATACTTTTCATCAAGGAAGTCTAACATAGATAACAAGTCCCTCTTTTTGGCATCAGGGACGACTGGTCTTCTTTCAAGGCGTTGCAACCACTGGAAGTTAGTGATTGACGTTAATGACTGTCCTTTCTTAAAAATCCTGTGCTCTGTCCACATTTCAAGGTCATTAAATGACTGTCTTGTTTTTATTAGAGGAAAATCAGCTCTTGAGAGTCTAATCCAGTTGAGGGTGCTGATTTTGATAGGAGTTGTATTCAAAAACTTGTCACATTCTGCAGAAAAGTCGAAGAAATCCTCATCCTTCTTAATTATTAGGCCTTACCTCTTCTGGAACCATGGTTTTGCATATTTTTTTTCTTTTCTCTATGATGCCAAATTCTCTATCACATGGCATGTAGGAATGTTCTGAAGCCAGGAATTTCAAATCCACTGAATCAAAATGTTTCTTGGCAATAATGTAAATCAGGACCATTAGAATCATCCGATTCTTATCTGCCCTGCACAGTTATCAGCCCATATTTGTCTAGACACACTCTGATGTTGTAAAAGGAGTTGCTACCTTCTCCGCGCCAACAGCTGTGCACATACAACTTACAACATCCAGTGACTACGTTTCCAACTTCGTTTCATTACATACGGACATACTACCTTCTCTGTACCATTGGCATGGCTATTTACTACCTTCTCAATGAAGAACCTAAAAATTCGAATTTTTGGCAGTTACGACCTTTTCCATGTCAATGCCTCAATTATCATCATCATCATCATAATCATCGTCATCATCATCATCTCAAGTATTACGTATAATTGGCCTGTTTTGTCTCCAGTTGAAATTGTTCAATACAACGCATTTCAGGCCTTCGGTACTTCTTTGTCGTCTGGTTCTGTATTCTTTTGTTATTTTTGGCAATGGATAGTTTTCCATCCTCGTTAAAAGATTCTTGCAGTTCACCAAAGAAAGACGAAGAGAATAGTAAGATGCATTAATAAATTAAATGAAATTGATATCTAACAGAATAATAACATGTATAGAAAATTACTGTGCTATCATTTCACAAACTCCAGTTCATTTCGTTCTTAATGTAATGCACAGGCTTTCGATCTTGAGGGTTGCATGCCTTGAAATGTATGTCAACTTGGAGGAATACGTTTGCCAACCCCTTTGAGCACGACGCTGTGTCGCACACGCGATCTTTTGTGATTTATTTAATATCTCGGAGAGGATCGTGTACTGTATACCTCATGTCTGCTTGCACATGTGTCTCGTCCCCTGAATGAGTGTACAGGTGCTAATTCTGACGTTATACGTGAGATGCTAATACGCTACAATCCTAATCTACTCAATCTCTCCGATTTCCCCTTCGCGTAAGAGACTCATCGTACTCATCACGGTTTTCCTGGGGAATGTCTTTCTCGTGCTCAGTATTCAGATGACAATGTGGTGTACACACTAAAGCAGGGGCGGCTTTTATTAAAGGTCACATGGGCACGTGCCCTCCCAGTGATTTTTATTATCGTATTATGACTATATTACAATTCATTTTAATTGCATTATGAAATAATAACTTAAAGAGTTTCACATTTTCATTGCAACTAATGTTTTCAGAAACTGTAGTAGTCTACGAAACCCAAGTTTTCTGAACAGGTAATAAAATGGGCTCTCTCTTCTCGTGCCCAGCGATGGACGAGGAAGGGATGGGGTGTGAGTTGTAGGAAGGCGGAGCTCTTTGCCTGAGACCGTGTGCTTTGGGCACTGTATTTGCCGTGCCCACCAAGCCTCTTCAGTTTAGGAACAGTCCAATTAGCTGCGTGCCATTTTTAGGGGTGTTGATACTTGCTGTATAGCAGACGACATTTTACAGCTAAACTTGACATGAAAAACGTTAAATGTAAGTTTACTAATTTAGAAGCTCGACTCATTGTATAAATCACGTGTATATATATATATATATATATATATATATATATATATATATATATTCATTTGTCACAGTTATGTTGTTAATGCTCCCTGTAAACTTTTATGCTTCCATCGTATCCAAAAAAAGAAAGTTTACATTACAATACATGAAGTTGGCAGTTCTCAAAAAGCTTTGTCACTGACAATAGAGAATCTTGGCGAGCGTTTTGCCGCCTACAGTGCACACTACAGTTTTCAACTGAGTTTCCCCAAGTCTAGTGCTGCGGTAGTAAGAAGGCAGGCAGCTGCGTGATCTGTGAGTACGAACGAGTGAGAATCAGCGCATTTATGTGAATTACACTTAGAATTCCATCTAACTTTCCTCTGGGCGTAGCAGTGCTCTCAATTGAGAGAAAGATGGTACATTCTATTCCGAACTTCAACAGTAGAGTTATAGAGGTTTTTGCTCGCAGAAAGAACCAAAAAATGGAGCTCATCTACGAAAATTAGAAAGATTAGTGCACATAAATTGGTTTTATATGTTTTTAATTTTCAGGGTTCATCATTAAGGTTGTGCCCCACTTGACAGAATGGCCTTCGGCCGCCACTGCACTAAAGGAAAAACAGTTATGGAGTATAAAAAAATTAGAAAATATTATCTGAAATGAGATTGCCATAGATTTGATCCTCATGATTTTTTGCTGGATAAGAGGACTATTGAATTAACCAAGAATGATTATACATCTTGATTACACAACTTTTAACGCTGTATCACTTCGGAATATGTATGGTAAGACTTTCCTGTGTTAAATTTCAACGTACCTCGTTTACATGTTTCGACCTATTTATGGGTGCGTCTGGCTGCGAAACCAGGTGGCCCGGGTTCGAATTCCGGTCGGGGCAAGTTACCTGGTTGAGGTTTTTTCCGGGGTTTTCCCTCAACCCAATACGAGCAAATGCTGGGTAACTTTCGGTGCTGGACCCCGGATTCATTTCACCGGCATTATCACCTTCATCTCATTCAGACGCTAAATAACCTAGATGTTGATACAGCGTCGTAAAATAACCCAATAAAATAAAATATATTTATGGGTCATCTTCAGAACTGGTCGTTGTTGGTCTTGGCGCCACTTGTTCTGTTTCCTGTGAGGGTGTTTTCCTGTGGTACAGTGTAGAGTCAAAGTGTGTGTGTGTTTTGAACTTGAGTTGTGTGTTGAGAATTTCGTTGGGGTGTGTTTTCGTGTGTCTGTATATTTCATATTGTTCTAGTGTGTTTAGTTTCTGACTTTTTGGATGGATATATAGTATTTCCATGTCTGTGTTGATGTTTCTGTGGGTGTGGTTAGTATTTATGATGTGTTCTGCATATGTGGAGGTGTTTTGTAATTTTGTTATGGCTGTTATGTGTTCTTTGTAACGTGTTTGAAATGATCTGCCTGTCTGTCCTATGTAGAAGTTGTTGCAGGTGTTACACAAACAACACAAACAAAGAAATACAACCACACAAGCGTATACTAATTCAAATGTAACACCTCCAACAACTACATAGGACAGACAGGCAGATCATTTCAAACACGTTACAAAGAACACATCACAGCCATAACAAAATTACAAAACACCTCCACTTATGCAGAACACGTCACAAATGCTAACCACACCTACAGAGACATCAACACAGACATGGAAATACTACACATCTAACCAGAAAGCCAGAAACTAAACACACTAGAACAATATGAAATTTACAAACACACGAAAACACACCCCAACGAAATTCTCAACACACAACTCAATTTCAGAACACACATACTCTTTGACTCTACATTACACCACACGAACACACCCTCACACGAAACAGAACAAGTGGCGCCAAGACCAACAACGACCAGTTCTGAAGATGACCCATAAATAGGTCGAAACATGTAAACGAGGTAGCTAAAAATTGTTTTAAATTTTAAAAGTATTTTTTGATGCACTTTATTTGTTTTGTGTAGTTCTGATTGCAATGAAATTTCAACCAGAGGACATTAAAGTAAAACAATACAATATATTTTAATATGCCTATTACCTGTACTGCCTACCTTATCTCCCGCTATAGCCGTATACTAGCCATATCAGCACATAAAACATCATCGTATTCATCATTATTCACTATCCCCCTATCGCTATTGTACAATACCCTGTCCAGTGACACCAGAAACTGTCGGAATTTAACAGTATTCAAAAACAAACTTATTAAGCTTCTTCTTACTGAATAGAGTGCAATGCAGTAAACTGGATATTTTAACTTTCTTGTATATATTTCGAAATTGTTACTGATAGGTTTCTCCTGAAATCTGTACAGTCAGTTACTTCCCGTTTAATTACTTCCTTTAATCACTAAATACGAGTATATTAGACAATTAATATATTAGTATTTCTTCTATCTATTGTGATTTTATCTTTGTATTCGTCAGTTTGTTTTGACAGAACCGGATGTTTTCCGTGTTGGAAGTTCACGTTCATATTTAGTTCTAAATCGATGCTTAACAGAGGCCCGGTTTCTTCAACCTTTGTTAAATTATAGCAGTGTGTTATTGCATTTTAACTGTAAACTTAACAGTTGAAGCATTTCTTCAACTACTGTTAGTACTAACACGCTGTTAAAACCTATGTTAATTTAACTGCCCAATTTCATGCAGTTAAATCATTTAACTCTCTGTTAGCAAAGAAGTATTCAATATGGCTGGTGCGTTAGATGCTGAACTTTTATATCTTGATTATTTAGAAAATGATATCCATGAATACATAAACATAAGGGATGATTTCTGTGATTTGACAGACCAGAAGTTCATACAGAGGTATAGGCTATTTTCTGCCAAGCCTCACTTTTCGATGTCAACATAGATCCGTTTGTTTGTTTATTCTCATTAATTGGTTTATACTGCGAAATAATTTCCAGCAGAAGGTTTCTTTCGAAAGAAGAGAAATTAGTCCTACGATTTCTTTTTGTTCCAGCGTTTTGCATTTCACAACAGCAATACCAATACGCCGCTCCACGCTATTGTGGTACAGACGAGGAAAGAAGCAGAAATCAAACCTGAGAGAATAGAAAGACTTCTATCCTCTCTGAATCAAACAACGGAAACAAGCGAGAATCGCAATTGTCAGATTTCAGAAAA
Organism: Periplaneta americana; assembly: GCA_025594305.2. NCBI lineage: Eukaryota > Metazoa > Arthropoda > Insecta > Blattodea > Blattidae > Periplaneta > Periplaneta americana. Next base: position 11,853,182 of record JAJSOF020000025.1, on the reverse strand, counting down.
CAGAAGTGAGCCTATACTTGTTTATAGGTTATTGTTAAACTCTAGAATCTCTGGTCCTAACAGAAAGTTAACAAACAGAATGTTAAAATGTGAAATGTAAAGTTGAAGAAACGTAATATTTTTAACAGCAATTCACACTTTTAACTTACAGTTAATTAACGCTATGTTAGTTGCATTTTAACAAAGGTTGAAGAAACCGGGCCTTATACACTTTAACTTGGCTAGTCATATTATGCACAAAGCATTCTCCTGCGGTGTCGGCATGGTTACTGGTGTCGACCAACACACCAACTGGCGCATGGACTTAAGTGAGGTTTGGATTAACTATTGGGAGGTTCGCTTTGCTATCTATCAAACGGAAAATGTGCTTAATAAATTCTTCCCGATATATAATTTTGTATTTTGGATACCATTTATCTTAGATATCTGTCCTTTTATAATTAATGTTTTCATATGGTTGTAGATACTGAAAGTTAGAATTTATAAAACAGTTATATTACCGGTTGTTCTGTATGTTTGTGAAACTTGGACTCTCACTTTGAGAGAGGAACATAGGTGTTCGACAATAAGGTGCTTAGGAAATATTTGGGGTTAAGAGGGATGAAGTTACAGGAGAATGGAGAAAGTTACACAACACAGAACTGCACGCATTGTATTCTTAACCTGACATAATTAGGAACATTAAATCCAGACGTTTGAGATTGGTAGGGCATGTAGCACGTATGGGTGAATTCAGAAATGCTTTTAGAGTGTTAATTTTGACACCTGGAGGAAACAGACCTTTGGTGGGGCCGAGACGTAGATGGGAGGATAATATTAAAATGGATTTGAGAGAGGTGGGATATGATAGTAGGGACTGGATTAATCTTGCTCAGGATAGGGACCGATGGCGGGCTTATGTGAGGGCGGCAATGAACATCCGGGTTCCTTAAAAGCTAGTAAGTAAGTAAGTAAGTATGATTCTAGATACCTACGATGAAAAACTTGCGAAACTGTTATATGGAGTAATTGTCACTGTTAAATTGGAACTGATTATAGTTTCAGAAAGGGCGCAGTCTAAAGGAGGTTCACATGTTCGGATGTTTGCAATTATATTTTGAAGTAAAGATTTCACAGTTTTGAGAAGGGAAACCGCTGATTGTTCTAATGTATGTATTTATTCACACTGCAGTGGGTATATACCCGGTGGCAGTGGTAACTAATTACACTCAATAATGACAATAATAAACTTATTAATTAAAATACAATTAATAATAATCCTAATAATTAATACTAACAATAGTTAATAATAGTAATAATAATAATAATAATAATAATAACAACAACAACAACAACAACAACAGGGAATATACTAAATTAAATGAAACGATCACTTAATATAACATTTGAAATATTCTAATTTGTATCTTAAAACTAAGATCGAACTAAAACCCACGAGTATGATATGTTCATATCTGCACAAGTACCTTTCAAATTACACTCATTTCGCTGTCAACTCACTCACTGCAATGGAACTACGACACGTTTCACTGATTCTATCCTGATTTCACTAACACTTCAAAAACATTTCACTGTTCAAATACTTTGCACTGCCACTATAAACTATAAAGCTTCACTGACAGGAACACTTTTCACTTACACAGCACACTTCACTGACACGACATACTTCTTCACTGATACAACACACTTCACTGACACAACATAATTCTTCACTGATACAACACTTCAATAACAACATATCATTTACACCCTTTAAATACTGTGTATAATTACCGTCTATTAGTAAGGTCCTTAAGCCTATTTTCAAATACATTTTTGGTTGTTGGTAAAGCCTTTAGTAAGTCTGCAGGTAAAGCATTCCAGTCCATGATAGTACGATTGAGAAAAGAAAACTTTTCAGTGTCCGTCCTCTGTCTTCTTTCCCTCAATTTATAAGAGTGGTCGTTCCTTGAAGAGCAATTTGGCGGCTGCAACCTATTTTTTATTTCTCTTCAGGCAGGCTCACCTCTGTATGTTTTGAACAGTGCGCATAATCGAATTCGCGTTCTCCTGTCCGTGAGTGTGTCCCATTTTAATGGTGAATTTTTCCGACAACACTTAAGAGCCCGTTTTTTTAATCTTTTCCAGTGTCTTAATATGTTCTAATCTGTAAGGATCCCAACATGCAGCACCATATTCCATTACTGGACGTACTAGTGATTTATATGCAATCTCTTTGGATTTATCAGAACCTTTTCTTAGTAACCTCATCTGTGTATTCTGTGATCTTGGACTGTTTGCCAGAATTTAATTGAATTGAATTTACGGGTGGGGGGGGGGCACTATGGCCCGCCACTGCGACCTGTTACAGTCTATTGCGTTAACCCTGCCAGAATTTAAACTTTCGCAGTACCGTTTGAATTGGTAAATCACACGATTTTCTGCGTCTAAACTACTTGTTGGTTCTTGGGATGAAGTTTCTGTGCATGGCAAGGAGTGACGTATTCGACGGTGTAGTTCTCTTGACGTCACTAATTCTAATATTTTTGAGACATCGATTTACTTTGCTTGACAAATAGCTGGGTAAGTCGTATACCAGCCATTATCCTATTCTGTATTCCCCCTCCGGAAAACCCAAGTTAATATATTATGTTCTTTGTGTTTTTCCATCTCCACTCCCTACATAAAAATTGCAGCTATCATTTGTTCATTTCGAATAATCGTTATGCTTCATTGTAAAAGCCGGTTTAAATTTGATTAATGATAACTTAATGTTAACTATTTCAAGGAAAATACCCTCAGCAAGAGGCAACCTTGTTAAGCACGTTTTAATTGGTCTCTTTTACGACGCTATATCAATTGCGATAGTTATCTAACGTCTCAGTGAAGTGAAGATGATAATGCCAGTGAAATGAGTCCGGGGTCCAACGCCGAAAGTTACCCAGCATTTGCTCTTGATGAGTTGAGGGAAAACCCCGGAAAAAACCTCAACAAGGTAACTTGTCCCGACCAGGATTTGAACCCAGGACCACTCGTTTCACAATCAGACATGTTAACAGTTACGATGAACTTATTTCAACGTTGTTGTTCAATAATGTTAAGGACGTATTCACGAATGTTTGACGGAATACTGTGTTCACAATGATGGAAAAGTAGTAATTAACAATAATTATTCAAACCCTTTATTAGATCGGTTTATCAACTTACATACATCGATTCCGTTGCGCGACAACCCATGAAGGAGCCGGGCTGTCCAGCCGACTGCTGGACTCAGGTCCACATGCCTCAGCAGAGGTGAACTATCATTCAACCAGTTCGGGGGTATCGTGTGGTCAGAATGATGATCCTCTCGAGCTGTTATATCTGATTTGTGCGAGATCGTGCATATTTGCTTGGTTTCCGCACAAAACCAATCCGCGGGGAAAAGTCTAAAATTCCACATTCAGTATTCCCAACCTAACACACATAACTATTTCCCTCGTCTTACCGCTTACGTGACATATTGATTTTACTGCTTTAGGCTTTTAACATATTATTTTTAGAGACGTTCAATATAGTAATAATTATAAATTGGAAACTTACCACTGCAATTTCACCTAAATTGCACTGTTAATTATTGTTTTTAAATATTTGCAAAAATTAAGTAAACTCTACAACTCCACTAAAGTTACTGCATTCGTGATGCAAGTAACATTAAGGAAGCCGTGAAAAAATCAACAAGATTCCAGACTCATCATAGACGGGGGGGAAAGAAATACAGACGTATATCACGGCCTGCTGGAGAGTAAACACAGAAAACATTTTAAAGCAACAATGTTGAAGATAGATATTTTTGTTTTGCAAATTTGCCGTCATTGAACAGAAACCCAGATGGAGATTTCATTGCAACTAATTAGAAATTCCTCTTTCAGGAATGTAATAAACGATCTTCGCACAAAATAATGTACGATACACGAGCGGTATGTTTTCTTTAAATTCTCGGAAATTAAAAAAAAGCTCAAGTACGTTTCGCTTTTTCAAACTTTTCCTCGAACATGAAAACTTCAACATACCGCTTTTGCAACGCATATTACTATTTCGAAACCGGATTTCGCTCCTTACTGCAGCTCCCTAAAATCTTCACGATGCTAGGTATACACCGGTCCTATACACTGGCCGAAATATCATGATATGATAGTAATAGTACAAGGGTGACCGTATAACGGGATATCTAGTGTCACTCCCTGGAAGGTCTGGGCTAAATTTGTTGATGTACAAGATAGAATAAAGTACGTCCTTCTCTCTGCCTTAATTTTACACTTTATGAACTCATTGCTGCTTAAAAAAATTAGTGAAGTATTTTCATAGGAAGTTTTGGACGTGGCATGGAAACTTGACTGAATTGGGGGAACGTTAAGTGCTTAAGATGCCAAGATGAGCTATAAAATCATACAGTAATTTTGATTGCTTTCAATTATTATTAATGCTCCCTTTCTCCTAATGTTTATGTTTTGTGTCACACGCAAGTAGAGGAGCAACGAAGTCACACGCGTTAAAACAGCGACGAAGAAAATTTATCTCAGCTGCGATCACGAATTGAAAGATCCGATTATGTTAAGGACAGGGTCGAATTTTATACCGAACGACACGCCATATGAAAAGATAGCATCTTTTTAAGTGGATTTAAGGCTGTTTGCTTGTTTTGTAGCGTGCTTGCTTTCACGTTAACATTGATCATTTAACAGTAGGCCTACCATTTTTGCATGCAATATTGTACGAAAAAAAAACAATGTTAATTATTGCCATAAAACCAAGGATAGGGTAATATTCACAGTGATCAATGTCATCATCTCTTACAATACTTTAATAAACTCCAACAGTCATCGCTATGGAGCTGACGGTTAGCATGCCTAGCTACCGCCTGAGCTACGCAGGTGGCCTGAAATGTGCTTATTGACACTTGGGTAAGATACTCTAATAACATTTCTAGTAAGAATTTTGAGAAATGCAACCTTCGATTTTACTCGAAATTCTAAATATCTAAGTCGGCTTTCCTATAGCACGCAATACTGAAATTTCTAACTTGAATTTTTTTAAGTTCTACAGTGCGGGATTTGTGACAGGTTAGGTTAGGTTTGTTTATGCTTTTCGTATGCTTTGAATATAAGGATTTGTGACAGGTTAGATTAGGTTAGTTTAGGCTTATGGTATGCCTTGCATATACAAATCTGTAACAGGCTAGATCAGATTAGTTTAGGCTTTTGGTATGCCTTGCATATACAAATCTGTAACAGGTTAGATCAGGTTAGTTTAGGCTTTTGGTATGCCTTGCATATACAAATCTGTAACAGGCTAGATCAGATTAGTTTAGGCTTTTGGTATGCCTTGCATATACAAATCTGTAACAGGTTAGATCAGGTTAGTTTAGGCTTTTGGTATGCCTTGCATATACAAATCTGTAACAGGCTAGATCAGATTAGTTTAGGCTTTGGTATGCCTTGCATATACAAATCTGTAACAGGTTAGATCAGGTTAGTTTAGGCTTTTGGTATGCCTTGCATATACAAATCTGTAACAGGCTAGATCAGATTAGTTTAGGCTTTTGGTATGCCTTGCATATACAAATCTGTAACAGGCTAGATCAGATTAGTTTAGGCTTTTGGGTATGCCTTGCATATACAAATCTGTAACAGGCTAGATCAGATTAGTTTAGACTTTTGGGTATGCCTTGCATATACAAATCTGTAACAGGCTAGATCAGATTAGTTTAGGCTTTTGGTATGCCTTGCATATACAAATCTGTAACAGGCTAGATCAGATTAGTTTAGGCTTTTGGTATGCCTTGCATATACAAATCTGTAACAGGCTAGATCAGATTAGTTTAGGCTTTTGGTATGCCTTGCATATACAAATCTGTAACAGGCTAGATCAGATTAGTTTAGGCTTTTGGTATGCCTTGCATATACAAATCTGTAACAGGTTAGATCAGATTAGTTTAGGCTTTTGGTATGCCTTGCATATACAAATCTGTAACAGGCTAGATCAGATTAGTTTAGGCTTTTGGTATGCCTTGCATATACAAATCTGTAACAGGTTAGATCAGGTTAGTTTAGGCTTTTGGTATGCCTTGCATATACAAATCTGTAACAGGTTAGATCAGGTTAGTTTAGGCTTTTGGTATGCCTTGCATATACAAATCTGTAACAGGTTAGATCAGATTAGTTTAGGCTTTTGGTATGCCTTGCATATACAAATCTGTAACAGGCTAGATCAGATTAGTTTAGGCTTTTGGTATGCCTTGCATATACAAATCTGTAACAGGCTAGATCAGATTAGTTTAGGCTTTTGGTATGCCTTGCATATACAAATCTGTAACAGGCTAGATCAGGTTAGTTTAGGCTTTTGGTATGCCTTGCATATACAAATCTGTAACAGGCTAGATCAGATTGGTTTAGGCTTTTGGTATGCCTTGCATATACAAATCTGTAACAGGTTAGATCAGGTTAGTTTAGGCTTTTGGTTTGTCTTGCATATACTAAGTAAAGTGAAATGTGCGTTTCGCGTTCTTTTTGAAGTGTTCTACCTCTTTATTTCTCGTGTTAAATAATAATCACTCTCAGGTTACCTGCACCAATCAATTTTTCCCAAGTTTTTAGTTATTTTCTAATATGATTTAAGTCAATTGACTTCCTATATCAATTCTTCACATTGCAAACCACCTTTCCTCTGAAAATTATACCATTTTTTTCCACTTCTTTCGTCAAAAAGGAAATCTTTACTGTCGCGTGCTAGGAAATCCTCTAATCTATATCTTTCTGAAAGTTACCGGTACGAGAGTATTTTTTAGAAAAGGTCACGACTCTTTGTAAACCCCTGTTAGTTGTCACGTCATTCTGTTATCTCACCAAATCGTTAGGATTTTCTGTTTAAATACTATAGTAAAGAACATACCTTGTGAAATTAACGTACCCAATAATTAATTAAACCTACATTTAACTAGAACTGGAACTATCAGGTATCAATTTTTCATGGAACAAATGTATTTTATTGGTACTTAAGGGAGCACATTTTAATAACATTTAATCCGAATTTTGAGAAATGCAGTCATAATTTTCACACAGCATTTTATACGTCTAAGTCTTTCAGAAAGTTATTATAGTGTCTTTGTATTTTTTTATTAAATATCACGAACCTCTTTCTAAAAACTTCTTTCTAAACCCCTGTTAGTTGTCACGTCATTCTTTTATCTCACCACTACTACATAATCCTTAGGATTTTCTGTTTAAAGGCAGCAATTAAAACATACCTTCTGAAAGTAACATGTACAGTAATTAACCAAATCTACATTTGACTGGAACTATCATATCTCACTTTCACTGAACAAATGTAATTTTATGGGTACTTAAGAGAATACACTTTAATAAAATTTAATCAGAATCTTGAGAAATGCAATCATGGCTTTCACTCAGAGTTTTGTATATCTAAGTCTTTGAGAAAGTTACTAGAATGTATTTTTTAAGACATCACAAACCTCTTTGTAAACCCGTTAGTTGTCACGTCATTCTGTTATCTCACCAAATACTATATCTAGTCTTTAGGATTTTCTGTTTCAATACAACAATTAAAAACATACCTTCCGAAAGTAACATGCACAGTAATTAATCAAATCTATATTTAATTGGGACTGGAACTATCAGATCTCACTTTTTCACTGAACAAATGTACAGTATTTTATTGATACTTAAGAAAGTACATTTTAATGAAATTGAATCAGAATTTTGAGAAATGCAATCATGACTTTCACTTACAGTTTTATATTTGTCTTTGAGAAAGTTACTAAAGTTTGTTTTTTTCACCAGTACTACATAATCATTAGGATTTTCTGTTTAAATGCAACAATTAAAAACATACCTTCCGAAAGTAACGTGTACGTAATTAATCAAATCTACATTTAATTGGAACTGGAACTATCAGATCTCGCTTTTTCACTGAACAAATTCAGATCTCACTTTCACTGAACAAATGTATTTTATTGATGCTTAAGAGAATACATTGTAATAAAATTGAATCAGAATTTTGAGAAATGTAATCATGACTTTCAGTCAGAGTCTTATGTACCTATCTAAATATTTCAGAAAGTTATCAGAATGTCTTTTTTTTTTTTTTTTTTCCTTTTTAAGATATCAAGATCCTCTCTGTAAACGTCAGTTAGTCGTCATGTCATTCTGTTATCTCACTAATATTATCTAATCGTTAGGATTTTCTGTTTAAATGCTACAGTAAAGAACATACTTATAAAATTAAGGTACACACTAATTATTCAAATCTGCATTTAATTGTAACTGGATCTATCACTTTTTCATTGAATAAATGTATTTTATTGCTACTTAAAGAAAATACATTTTAATAAAATATAACCAGAATTTTGAGAACTACAATCATGACTTTCACACAGAGGTTTATGTATCTAAGTATTTCAGATAGTTACTAGAATGTCTTTTTTTTAATACATCACGATTCTCTTTGTAAACCCCTGTTAGTTTTCACGTTATCTCCCCAATAGTACATAATCGTTAGAATTTTCTGTTTAAATCCAGCAATAAAGAACATACCTTACGAAAGTAACATGCACAGTAATTAATCAAATCTACATTTAATTGGAACTGGAACTACCAGATCTCACTTTTTCACTGAACAAATGTCTTTTATTGATACTTAAGAGAATACATTTTAATAAAATTGAATCAGAATTTTGAGAAGTGAAATTATGACTTTCAATCAGAGTATTATGTACCGGTATCAAAGAATTTTAGAAAGTTACCGGAATGTCTTTTTTTTTTCCAAGATATCACGAACCTCTTTGTAAACCCCTGTCAGTTGTCACGTGATTCCGTTATCTAGCCAGTACTACATAATCGTTAGAATTTTCTGTTTATATGCAGCAATTATTTTTCCGAATTTAATTTGTAATTAATTAATTAATTTTACATTTAATTTGAAGAAATGAACAAATGTATTTTATTGATACATATTTTATGTACCTATCTAAATATTTAAGAAAGTTACCAGAATGTCTTTTTTTTAAGATATCATTCCTCTTTGTAAACCTCAGTTATATCATTCTGTTATCATTTAATAATCGTTAGAAAATACTGAATATACCTTGTGAAATTAACGTCAATCTGCATTTAATTGAAACTGGATCTATCTTTTTTTTCACTGAATAAATGTATTTTATTGATTCTTAAAGAACATATTTTATTAAAATGTTATCAGAATTTTGAGAAATGTAATCATGACTTTCACTCAGAGTTTTATGTGTCTAAGAATTTCAGAAAGTTACCAGAATGTCTTTTTTTTTTTTTTTTTTAAGATATCACGATCCTCTTTGTAAACCTCAGTTAGTTGTCATGTCATTCTGTTATCTCAACAATAGGCCCACTACATAATCGTTAAGACTTTCTGTTTAAATGCTGCAATAAAGAACATATATTGTTAAATTAACGTATACAATAATTAATCGAATCTGCATTTAATTGGAACTGGATCTATCACATCTCACTTTTTTACTGAATAAATGTATTTTATTGGTTCTTAAATAATATATTTTAATAAAATGTAATCAGAATTTTGAGAAATGTAATTATGATTTTCACTCAGAGTTTTATGTGTCTAAGAATTTCAGAAAGTTACCAGAATGTCTTCTTTTTTAAGATATCACGATCCTCTTTGTAAACCTCAGTTAGTTGTCATGTCATTCTGTTATCTCACCAATAGGCCTACTACATAATCGTTAGGATTTTCTGTTTAAATGCTGCAATAAAGAACATACCTTCTGAAATTAACGTACAGAATAATTAATCAAAACTGGATTTAATTGGAAATGGATCTATCACATCTCACCTTTTCACTGAACAAATGTATTGTATTGATACTTAAGAGAACACATTTTAATAAAATTGAATCAGAATTTTGAGAAATGTAATCATGACTTTCACTCAGAGTTTTATGTATCTAAGTATTTCAGAAACTTACTAGAATGTCCTTTTTTTAAAGATATCACGATCCTCTTTGTAAACCCCTGTTAGTTGTCATGTCATTCTGTTATCTCCCCAATAGTACATAATCGTTAGGATTTTCTGTTTAAATCCAGCAATAAAGAACGCACCTTCTGAAACTAACGTACATAATAATTAATCAAAACTGGATTTAATTGGAACTGGATCTATGACATCTCACTTTTTTCACTGAATAAATGTATTTTATTGGTTCTTAAGGAATATATTTTAATAAAATATAATCAGAATTTTGAGAAATGTTTTCGTGACTTTCACTCAGATTGTTATGTATCTAAGTATTTCAGAAAGTTACTAGAATGTCTTTTTTTTTTTTAAGATATCTCGATCCTCTTTGTAAACCCCTGATAGTTGTCACATTATCTCGCCAATAGTACATAATCGTTAGAATTTTCTGTTTAAATACAGCAATAAAGAACACACCTTACGAAAGTAACATGCACAGTAATTAATCAAATATACATTTAATTGGAACTGGAACTACCAGAACTCACATTTTCACTGAACAAATGTATTTTATTGATACTTAAGAGAATACATTTTAATAAAATTGAATCAGAACTTTGAGAAATGAAATCATGACTTTCACTCAGAGCATTATGTATCTAAGTATTTCACAAAGTTACTAGAATGTCTTTTTTTTTAAAGATATCACGATCCTCTTTGTAAACCCCTGATAGTTGTCACATTATCTCGCCAATAGTACATAATCGTTAGAATTTTCTGTTTAAATACAGCAATAAAGAACACACCGTACGAAAGTAACATCAGTAATTAATCAAATATACATTTAATTGGAACTGGAACTACCGGAACTCACTTTTTCACTGAACAAATGTATTTTATTGATACTTAAGAGAATACATTTTAATAAAATTGAATCAGAACTTTGAGAAATGAAATCATGACTTTCACTCAGAGCATTATGTACCTAAGTATTTCACAAAGTTACTAGAATGTCCTTTTTTTTAAGATATCACGATCCTCTTTGTAAACCCCTGATAGTTGTCACATTATCTCGCCAATAGTACATAATCGTTAGAATTTTCTGTTTAAATACAGCAATAAAGAACACACCTTACGAAAGTAACATGCACAGTAATTAACCAAATATACATTTAATTGGAACTGGAACTACCAGAACTCACTTTTTCACTGAACAAATGTATTTTATTGATACTTAAGAGAATACATTTTAATAAAATTGAATCAGAACTTTGAGAAATGAAATCATGACTTTCACTCAGAGCATTATGTATCTAAGTATTTCACAAAGTTACTAGAATGTCTTTTTTTTTTAAAGATATCACGATCCTCTTTGTAAACCCCTGATAGTTGTCACATTATCTCGCCAATAGTACATAATCGTTAGAATTTTCTGTTTAAATACAGCAATAAAGAACACACCGTACGAAAGTAACATGCACAGTAATTAATCAAATATACATTTAATTGGAACTGGAACTACCGGAACTCACTTTTTCACTGAACAAATGTATTTTATTGATACTTAAGAGAATACATTTTAATAAAATTGAATCAGAACTTTGAGAAATGAAATCATGACTTTCACTCAGAGCATTATGTATCTAAGTATTTCACAAAGTTACTAGAATGTCTTTTTTTTTTTTTTAAGATATCACGATCCTCTTTGTAAACCCCTGATAGTTGTCACATTATCTCGCCAATAGTACATAATCGTTAGAATTTTCTGTTTAAATACAGCAATAAAGAACACACCGTACGAAAGTAACATGCACAGTAATTAATCAAATATACATTTAATTGGAACTGGAACTACCGGAACTCACTTTTTCACTGAACAAATGTATTTTATTGATACTTAAGAGAATACATTTTAATAAAATTGAATCAGAACTTGGAGAAATGAAATCATGACTTTCACTCAGAGCATTATGTACCTAAGTATTTTACAAAGTTACTAGAATGTCCTTTTTTTAAAGATATCACGATCCTCTTTGTAAACCCCTGTTAGTTGTCACGTCATTCTGTTATCTCGCCAATAGTACATAATCGTTAGGATTTTATGTTTAAATCCAGCAATAAAGAACACACCTTTTGACATTAACGTACACAATAATTAATCAAATCTACGTTTAACTGTAACTATCGACTCTAAGAACAAAGGACGCCGTCAGACATCACGAGAATAATTTGTAATTTTGCTGAAAGTGCGGGCTACTACACAACTTTAAGTGGCAAAGGAACAATAGCAGATAATTGCACAGAGGACTTACTTGCGGGGCAGAAGTGGCAAGTGATTGCCGAACAGCCAGAGGCGCCGCTCACCCAACCATTTCTCCATGCATGCGGCCAACTGACTGAGCAGACGCTAGCCGTCGCGGAGCGGGCGTCTGATCGATCCTAATGCGCCGTACTGCTTGAACTGACCTGCCACCTGCCATAACAAAGCACCTGATGAGCCCCTGCACTTCCTCATGCTCGGCTGAAAGTGGAAGTAACACTAGCAATTAATCAACACAAATTAATTTTCTTCACTCTGAGAATATATACTATAAGTGAACAAATTAATGATGATTGCGCTATACTTTTGTTTCCTTTGTAGAGATTTTAGATGTTAATTTTCCTTTCCGTCTCTAAGGTAATATTTTTTTTTAACTGTTAACGACAATGCATTAACTGTGAGGTTATCTAGCGTAATAGCGAGTTGAATCCCAGGATTCGCCATGGGATTACCTGATATTCCCTCTACAGTCGCGGAAAACCTCGGAAAGAAACTCTGCCAGGTAACCAGTCCAAGCGGGATTTGAACACAAGCCCGAAAGCAATTGTAACACGGAGGTTGGAGCATAAATCATGGCAACTTTTTTTAACAATACGGGCACAGTTCGAAATGTTGAAATATGCGAATGAAAGGGCAGGATATGTGTATTATCAGGGTAGGGTAGGGATGAACAACACTGTCATGCTAATTGAAATGGCAATATAAGTATATGTGCTACGTTAGGCGTAACGTCGCTCGCTCTCTGTACGATGTGCATATCACACTGCCTTCCCCGTAGTGATGTCACTATATACTTGTACTACGAATGCTCGGCGGTCGACTCACAACTGTATTACGAATTACGCGTAACGTCGCTAGCTCTCTGTACGATATCTATATCACACTGCCATCCCCGTAGTGATGCCACTACATACTCGTACTATGAATGCTCGGCGGTCGACTCACAACTGCATTAAGCATAACGTCGCACGCTCTCTGTACGATATGCATATCACACTGCCTTCCCCGTAGTGATGCCACTACATAAAAGGTACTACGAATGCTCGGCGGTCGACTCACAACTGCATTAAGCATAACGTCGCTCGCTCTCTGTATGATATATCACACTGCCTTCCCCGTACTGATGCCACTACATACTTGTACTACGAATGCTCGGCGGTCGACTCACAACTGCATTAAGAATAACGTCGCTAGCTCTCTGTATGATATATCACACTGCCTTCCCCGTAGTGATGCCACTATGAATGCTCGGCGGTCGACTCACAACTGCATTAAGCATAACGTCGCTAGCTCTCTGTACGATATCCATATCACACTGCCTTCCCCGTAGTGATGCCACTACATACTTGTACTACGAATGCTCGGCGGTCGACTCACAACTGCATTAAGCATAACGTCGCTCGCTCTCTGTATGATATATCACACTGCCTTCCCCGTAGTGATGCCACTATGAATGCTCGGCGGTCTACTCACAACTGTATTACGAATTACGCGTAACGTCGCTAGCTCTCTGTACGATATCCATATCACACTGCCTTCCCCGTAGTGATGCCACTATGAATGCTCGGTGGTCGACTCACAACTGTATTACGAATTACGCGTAACGTCGCTAGCTCTCTGTACGATATCCGTATCACACTGCCTTCCCCGTAGTGATGCCATTATGAATGTTCGGTAGTCGACTCAGAACTGTATTACGAATTACGCGTAACGTCGCTAGCTCTCTGTACGATATCCATAACACACTGCCATCCCCGCAGTGATGCCACTACATACTTGTACTATGAGTGCACGGCAGTCGACTCACAACTGCATCACGCATTACGTCGCTAGCTCTCTGTACGATATGCATAACACACTGCCATCCCCGTAGTGATGCCACTACATACTTGTACTATGAGTGCACGGCGGTCGACTCACAACTGCATTACGCATTACGCATAACGTCGCTAGCTCTCTGTACGATATGCATAACACACTGCCATCCCCGTAGTGATGCCACTACATACTTGTACTATGAATGCTCGGCGGTCGACTCACAACTGCATTATGCATTACGCATAAAGTCGCTAGCTCTCTGTACGATATGCATAACACACTGCCATCCCCGTAGTGGTGCCACTACATACTTGTACTATGAATGCACGGCGGTCGTCTCACAACTGCATTATGCATTACGCATAAAGTCGCTAGCTCTCTGTACGATATGCATAACACACTGCCATCCCTGTAGTGATGCCACTACATACTTGTACTATGAATGCACGGCGGTCGACTCACAACTGCATTATGCATTAAGCATAAAGTCGCTAGCTCTCTGTACGATATGCATAACACACTGCCATCCCCGTAGTGATGCCACTACATACTTGTACTATGAATGCACGGCGGTCGACTCACAACTGCATTATGCATTACGCATAAAGTCGCTAGCTCTCTGTACGATATGCATAACACACTGCCATCCCCGTAGTGATGCCACTACATACTTGTACTATGAATGCACGGCGGTCGACTCACAACTGCATTATGCATTACGCATAAAGTCGCTAGCTCTCTGTACGATATGCATAACACACTGCCATCCCCGTAGTGATGCCACTACATACTTGTACTATGAATGCACGGCGGTCGACTCGCAACTGCATTATGCATTACGCGTAACGTCGCTCTCTAAACAAATAAGTATGGAACTACGATATAAATTATCTAGTAATTAAGTAAATGATCATCGAAATAAAAATTAACAAATACCTAAGTAATTAAATGATTACGTAAGCAGAGAAGTAACTGAATAACTTCGTTGTAAGTAATTGAACAATAACGAAATAAATAATTATTCATATAAATAAGGAACTGTAAATTAATAAGTTACTAAGTGAATAACTAAATCAGTAACTAGTGAATATTAATAAATAATCAATTAAACTAGCTCGCAGCTATATTTTAATGGATAGCTTTTACGCTTTCCAACCAAACGGTCCGTGGTTCATATTTATGTCCATCCCCCAGAACTGGATGTTTGTCCCGTGTCTTGTATTTTTGTCCTATGACGTCTCCACGGTGGCCCTGCAACGTGCTGACCACTTGATCAGGAAGACGCATCGTGACAGAGTCTAGTGTTGATCCAAAGACACACCCCGCTACATAGCTACTTTATATGTCGTTATAAGGAAGGAGGTAAAAATAATAAGATAAAGAAAAAAGTAATGTAAATACATGAGTAAACACATATGTGTGTAATAATTATAACGGTGAAAATATTGTTAATCAAATCATTTTATTATTTTTTTCATAAGTGTATATTATTTTTGGGAGTGTTTTTGTATACGCAAACGCATTATTAATTTTGTTATAACTTTTATGCTCGACCATACCGAAATCTAGTAATTATATACCTGGTAGCGGACCTTTAATGCATGTCATTAAAGTACACCTACTCATTAAAGGTCAGGTCTTTCAGCCAATGACGACTCAGGTTACAACTGTTCAGCCAATGACAGGTCAGCTTTCTACCGTTATAAAACCGCAAGTATCGATTATTCTCGGATATGCAATCGAAAGAGAATTAGCGAAAAGTCACGGAGGCTGGAAATCCAATACTGTCGCAGAAGGTTATGTTCTGTTACTATAATAATTAGCGTTAATTGTAAATGCTATTCAAATAAATTCAATTTGTCATCTCGTTTTTCAATGTCTAATTTTATTTCAATGTTATCTCTGTAGGTTCTTATGGCCTAGCGAGGTCAATGTGGACATCTGTTCCTCGGAAAAAATCAATACTTTCGCGTCTGCGCACATCTCACAACATACGGGACTCGCTTGCGCTCGTTTCATAAATATCCATACTCACTTCTTAATTACCTTCATTATAGGCTCGTTGCATAATGTACTATTATATCACCTTTATAAAGGTAACCACGCTTTGAAATATTTAAGTGGGAAAATCGTCGTATCTCGGTTATTTTGACAAATTTTATGTACATTTTCACTTTATATGAGGCATTGTTGTGAATCTTTTGGTCAACCTACATTGGATTATGCATATGTTTGCACATATTTGATATGTTTATGTAGCTGAAGCAAAGAAAGTAGACTTTTTCGAAGAAGTAATACAAATCTCTCGTAGAAATATGCAATTTCATATTTTTATGACAGAATTAATTAATTCTTATATGTTGTATGTACGTTTTCTTAATATAAATATAACATGTCCTATTAACGTGAAGGAGCATTTCCACATTTCATCTTTCGATCTATCGTTTACAACAATGAGTAAACTGATCAGTTGCTTATTTCTTCCTTCTTTAGAATTAATATACAATAAATATATCTTCTTTTGAGTCCGTTGTGTCAAAAAACGTCCTGTGTACTGCGCAGGAAAATTTCGCTCTTAAAAATACGAGTATACTGTATATTATTGTGGCCAGGTAAGTATGGAAGCTGAAAGTAGTTTCCAACGCGTTTGAAAATTGTCATTTCACTACGTGAAAGTTACACTACAAAATACATTAACCCTTTGAAGCGCAGTGGTTACAGTACATAACCACCTTTTAAATTTGAGTTTCCTGCCTAATTACAGTGTGATTTTTATTTCAAAACCACTGCGCCGCGTTCACTGATCCCTAGTAACTGTAGAAGAATTTTATTTTCCCTATATTTGTGTTGCTCCACTAAGATGGCCGATGTTGTTGTGTATAGTTGGGGTGTGGAAGACTCTCTACGTGTTTTTATGTCATTTGTATGCTAAAATATCACAGTTACGTAAGTTTCTATTTAGTATTATTTGTCTTTCGGCCTTTAAGAACATTTTCAGTAACAAGATTGTAATTTCTCCGACACATGTGGTGTCAATACAGAAATAATGTGGTGGTTTCAAAACGTAACCACTACGAAAACAGGGTAGTTATGCTTACCATATCCAACAAAATGTTCTATTTTTGTGTCAGCTTATTCATCAAGGCTACAAGGAAGAGATGGTTGGTGATAATCACAAAGTGTTTTTGACAACTTTTTCACAAGTTTGAATCTGATGATCTCTAGGGCAGCAAAATATGTATGCATGTGGTACAGTTAGACATGGGCGTATTGGTTTACCACACGACGAAAGAAGAGACCGCGACATGAAACGTGGTGACAGTGATAGCCATACGTCATATGCTGGAGTGTCCTGGCTCAAGTGGAAGGATAGAAGGTCCATTCTTTTCCTTTCTAATTACCACGCAACACATGTGAAGTGGCACTTTGCCTTAATGAAACCAGAAAGTGTTTCCTTTTGTATCATTCGCAATAAGTCTGAAGGCATTGTGTTCTGCAATATTCCATAGTGGTTTTACCATGAAACCACCCATTTTCTGTGTAAAAAATGAAAATTTTTAAGATTTTTAAAATCTGAGGCACTTCTCTTAGAGAAATAAAAGTTTAATTTCATTGCAAACACAATTTTGTATTTCCTTCCCAAATGCGTGCATCAAAGGGTAAATAAGAAGAAATTACGATTCGTTATTACGGGTACCACCCAACTTTCGAAGCTCTGTTCTACACTGTGTGTATACCAAGACTGGATCGGGCTTATGTAACTTGTATAAATATCATGACAGACCTTATTTACTGAAATCTCCACACGCTATACAGAAGATACAATTTAAGAACTAAAATAATGTTTTAAGAGAAAACAGAAGACAACAGCTCTCTCAAAATACGTCAACTTTGGTAAAAATCTCTTATTAATGTACTGTCGATTGGATTGCCTGTCCTTCAGTTCATATCCAATTCTGTCACGATGACAAAACAACTTGGACGAAATCAATACCAGTTTGAAGGGTACTGATTGAAAGTTTGTGTTTTCTCCGCTATTTATAAATCAGTTGTATCGTTTTACTTTCTTCTCTGGTTCAAATTACGTTTTCTGCTACAAATTCAGCAGCCTAGGATTTGATTGATTGATATCCATTACTGAGAGTGTCGGTATTTGTTTTCTTTCTTGTATTTGCTCTGTGCTAGCTTAAATTACGATCTAGCTAAGCATATCAGCAGGGAGTCTCGCAACATTTCAGTGTTCAGTGATAGTTTTTAGATTCCAAATATGAGCCTTCAATTGCAAAAAGCCTAACTAGTAAAAAATAATTATAATGATAATGGTAATAATTGTAATAGTAATAATAATAATAATAATAATAATAATAGCAATAATAATAATAATAATAATAATAATAATAATAATACTAATAATAATAATAGGTGACCCAGATTAATTGTTAATTGACTCAGAATGTACTCGTAGTCAAAATTTTGTACCAAAATAATAATGGAGATTCAAAGTCATAAATATTTTTCTGTATTTTTCAAATTATGAAGTTTTATATGATATTCTTATTGAATTTGGTATTCCCAAGAAACTAGTTCGATTAATTAAAATGTGTCTCAGTGAAACGTACAGCAGAGTCCGTTTATCTTTTGGGAACCATACATTAAATCTTAGTAAAAAATATATATAATTATCTTGAAAAACACTAATTACGAATAATTCGTGCTAAATACAAAATGTTCGTATATACGAAAATTTTTCTCGTTATTTATCGTGTTTAAAATCACGATATCTTGACCTGGAAGGACTTAAAAAAAATTGCTTTTTATAAGCTGAAACCCCGTATTTCGGGAATCCGTAGTTTGCGAAAACTAGGTAGGGGAGAGTCGGGTAGTATCGGACAGCGGGTAATATCGGACAGTGAGTTTCTTTCATCTACCACACGATGATAGTACCTGATTGACATGGTTACGTTTCTGTGATGTCGCATAGAGAAACGTAACCATGTCATTCAGGTACTACCATATGGTGATAGATGAAAGAAACGCACTGTCCGATATTACCCGATGTCCGATACTACCCGACTCTCCCCTATCTCTTTTCATCACACCACTTCTTAAAAATTGTATCACTGTAGAATTCCTTTGGAGAACAAAAAACTACATTTAAATTGACTGAGCATATTGGGAATTAAATCAATGGCTTTCCCAAAACACGCTACGAAATGTTACATATAAAACAATTTTTATCTCGAAAAAGAAGCAAGAACAAGCAAAATTGTATTAAACATTTTTGTTTGAAATATCTCGAGGAATAACCCCCTGAAATTAATGACGCTACGTACGGTTCAACCTTATATATTATGTTTACTCACCTTCCTCTCTTTGAACTTTGTAGCAAAATCAAAGCGGTCCGTGGTTCGATTTCCGACATGGGCGAAGATTTATCTCCATTCCACGGGACTGGATATTTGTCCCTTGTCTTGCTCATGTCCTGTAATCGTCCTAACTACAGAATTAGAGAAGTATAGAGTATAAGGACCGTATTCATAGACATTCTTAGCGCGGGCTTCCGGTGGATGATCAGCGAACTAACGTTTTTCGTATTCATAAACCAGTGTCAGCGATACGATATGATATGATATGAATCCTGTACAAGTAATCAGTCGATAGCCGGGGCTAGTTTAGCACGCTCGTAGCGCGGGCTAGCGAAATGTCTATGCATAGCACCCATAGAGTCTAGTGTAGATACCAAGATATACATACTTCTTCACAGCATTGGAGTGAGGTGGTGAGAAAGGAGGTTAAACATAAAAAAAATAAGAAAGGTAAAGATAAGTATGCTTATGTGATAATGCTCTCTATAAACCTACCACGTTTTCATCTTTTGTTTTGTTAAGTTTATTTATACACGCTTTAACATCTGTGGTCATATCGCGTGTTAAGATCTGTGAGTCTACCAGCAGACCATTGTTACTATTTTTGAGTTCCTGTTTCTATTGTGTGTTGTAGCATTGTGTTCATGTAAATGATT
The DNA here is from genome assembly GCA_025594305.2 of Periplaneta americana. Taxonomy (NCBI): domain Eukaryota; kingdom Metazoa; phylum Arthropoda; class Insecta; order Blattodea; family Blattidae; genus Periplaneta; species Periplaneta americana. The sequence continues at coordinate 11,833,042 of JAJSOF020000025.1, read as the reverse complement.
TTCGATTTTGATTAATATTTATGATATTGATGACTGAGGCGGTGATGAATCATGGTATGCAAATTTCCAACCCTTTGTGACTGAGGGAAACCATGTAAAACCCCAGTCAGATTGGCTGACCACGGGATTTGAACCCGATAACTCCCGAATGCGAGTCTCAAACGTTACCATCTGAGTCGAATTGCTCGGTTTTCATAATACTCTTTTATTCGTGTTAAATATTCACAACGGTAGCTATGACCACCTCTGTGGTGTAGGGCTCAGCATGCTGATCTCTTACACAGAGGGCCCGGGTTCGATTCCCGGGTTGAATTTCCTGCTTGAGATTTTTCAGGGTGTTCCCTCAACCGTAAGGCAAATGCCAGAAAATTCGGGCCACAACATCCCTGAATATCACCGGCCTCATTCATCACCGAAATCATATTCATAACAAATCAAAATATCTACAGACGCCATCTAGTTCACAATAGAACCAGTCTCAACAATAGTACACAGGCCTTCGGATTTCATCCAGAAGATTAACTTGCGATATGACCAGAGATGTTAAAGCGAGTATACAGTAAATAACAGCAAAAAAAAAAAAAAAAAAGAAGAAGAAGAAGGAAGAAAAACGGTAACTATGGATACCAAAGCTTTGTATAAAAATCACACACATTTTAGGAATATGTTAATATAAGACTTTATTTGTCATGTGTATTATTCCACAAGAATTATAAAAACTGTACACAAAAATGCACGAAATGGCACGCTTCTCTGTAAGATATACTTATTATAACACCATTTAATAGTATACTGATGTTTGTTTTGGAAGTCTTCCTGAGCTGTGCGCTGGCCTCTCCCCGTACAGATTAATAACGTATTTACATTGCAGAATAGTGATTACAATTTACAGTAGATGGCAGGGACCCCTTTCTGTTATGGTAACCTTGTAGTTGATCTGCTTTGTACAGCATATATGGACAGAATAGGTACCGTGTGTTGCGGATACCTACGTAGGAAGGATGAGCATAGTGCATTGTACAAGAAGTGACAGATGGAATAACTCTATTATAATTTAAATGGTATTGTAAAGAAAGACACCTTATATTTAACAGTTGGCAACATTAATTATGTATGAAATTTGCCTTCAAACAGTGTCAGTCTTCTTGTCACGCACCATTATATACAAATACCAAAAACAGTGGAATATATCTCAAATGTGGTTGGAAATTTCGTAGCGATACACAAGTGGAAACTTAAATTACATAATTACATGTAAAATATAACTGCGTGCACTTTGTTTTAGTTCATCATCAGTTACGTGATATAACAAATAACGCTTGATTTTTTTGTGTAATATTTCAATTTTATGCAATAAACCGTAAATATTTTTGTTATTTTGTGAATTTAAAAAATTCATCATTGAATGTATTTCTTCGAAAAAGTGGAAAATTATATTAACTATGTAATTTTCGATAATCATTTAAAATGGAACCAACACATTAATTACCTTTGTAATAAATTACGTAAAATAGTATATTATTTTGTTTTATTGAGGAATTACTTGTCAGTAAGTTTATTACGCACAATATATTTAATTTTATTTCAATCGATAATTATGTATGGAATTATTGGATGGGTAGCTAATTTAAATCCAATTTGAATCCATTTTATTTATTACAGAAGAAAATAATTAAAATATGTCTTCGTAAACCTATTGGTTTTCCATCTCAAAAATTGTTTTTAGATTTCAATGTACTTAACGTAAGACAAATTTATTATATTGTATTAATAAAATTCATACGTACAAATCGAAATAATTTTGAATTGTATTCTCATAGTTATGAAACAAAAGGTATGAATTCTTTAAAATTGTTTGAACCAAAATGCAACACTGTTACAGTATTTAATCATAGTAGTAATTTAGGCCCAAGGATATATATATATATATAACAAATTTATATTTAAATATCCTAATCTTGTAAATTCTAATAGTTATAATACTGAATTTAAAAAGTTATGTATGGATTTTATAAAAATTGAAAAATTGTAAATTTAAATTTATATACTATAATTGCATAGTAGACATAAGACAAATTGTATTGTATACTTATTAATTTCAATTCAGGAATCCGCCCCTGAGCACTAGGTCTACTCTTTCAGGGGCGAGCTAAAGTTTTTCTGTATATAATATATTTTATGTTACAATTTTTAGCAAAATAAAAATAAATAAATAAATTCTGAAAGAAAATGACGGACATATTTTCTGACATAATAGATGAGATAAAAGTGAGTACGTTTTAAAAATAAAATCATATCCAAAAATGTGATCTTTCGTCGCTAAAGAGCGTCGAAGTAAATGATAAAATCAATACCCTTGAAATAGACGTCGGTAGTTTAGGCATGTGTGTTAGTCAGGCATTTTGGTGACGAATCAAATACGGAAAGAAAAGTGACTTCAAATGCTGACAGTTCTCGTAACACACATTTGATGGTAACACGAAAGCAACTCCTACTAGTATCAAATTCATTTTATTTTATTCCTCATGAAACTCTCTTTTGTTAAACAAGCACTCTAGAATAAATTCACTAAGTATGAATTAGAATGCAGTGGGGGGTTGCCTATTTAAAGGGATATTGTAGAATGTCTGTATACTAAATGTTTTTAATATGTTTATTTTACGGCGCATTATCAACTGGGATGATTATTTAGTGTCTGAGTGGGATGAAAGTGATAATGCCAGCGAAATGAGTCCAGGGTTAAGCGCTCTCTAGCGATGAAAGATAACATTTCTGGATGTGAATTTATTGCTAACAATTACTAGCCTTTACCTCATACATTATATCACAAAATTTGTGGATCGAATTTTCTTATATTTTGCATAGTTTTCCTTTTAGCTTCTAAACAGAATAAATTATATAGAATGACTTTAATGGGCCCAAATAGTTTAAATTAAAATTAATATTCTTGTTTTTAATTTTACTTTAAGTAAAGTTTTATTAATAAGTCTATTTCGATTTAAATATTTTAACTACACATTAAATGTAAGTCAAAATTCCTTTTTTCCACTGAAATTTATGTATTATGCTTAAGTAGCTGTGTCGATAGAAGAAAAATGTAGAAATAAATGCCTTTGTACACAAATACAACACTCGGGGAAAAATTGGGAAGTCGTCAGAGTATTCGAGAGGCATACAAAGAAAGACTTCTTGATAGAGGACATCGCATGTATTGATAAACTAATTTTTTTATTTAGGCGATGAAAGAATAACTTTAGTTGATTGTATTACTTGCATTACTTAATATTTTATTAAATATACAATTAGAAATCTTAGGAATGCATATCGAATACGTAATTTTTATTGATGCATTTTTGAAACCCTCTTTCTAAATATTAAATACCACAGAACGTCTGTTAAAAGATTTAAGGGGAGAGGATGGTATTTCTTGGTGAAAAATGAGTAAATTAAAAAAAATCCTTAAAATACTCTGTGATATGTGTGGAATGCATAGCATAACATTTTGTGGGTATTTGTGCCCTTATCAGATGTTGAGTCGCCATTTTTAAACTTCCTGCGTTATGGATTTTTAAATCATTCGCCCACTTTTATTGTTGTTTACGGTAAATTAAATTTTCAAAAAAATTTTTTTTCTTCTTTAAAATACCCTTTGATATATGTGGAATGCATTGCATAACATTTTGTGGGTATTTGTGCTCTTATCGGATGTTGAGACGTCATTTTTAAACTTCCTGCGCTATGGATTTTTAAATCACACACCCACTTTTATCGGTTTCCAGTAACTTCATTTTTTTTGCTACATTGCCAGACAAAAATGGATATAATTTCTGAACTAGTAAAGATACATGCATGACATTTAGAACACACATTCTTTAGACTATTAGGAAACTTTTCTCTATAACAGAATTTTGTTAATTGATTTAATTTAAAAAATACGTCCGTTTATTTGCAAGAAAGGAAATAAGAAAATTGTTATTAAATTTTAATTGTTTATTTTACAAACGTAGGGACTAATATCAAAATTCTGTTAGATAGTTTGTAGAACATGCTTTTGCAAATACATTGCAAAAAACTGTTTGAATCTATCTTTAAAAATGGTTTAGATATATCGGTTTTAGTACAATCCTGCATTGGATATATTTTTTCAAATTTGGACCCCCAAATAATTTTTTTTTCAAAATATTTTTATTTGGTTAAGTTGCCACAGCTATGAGCTCTCTACATAAAAAAAATTAATATTTTACACCAAATAGGAAAAAAGTTTTAAAAAATACCATCCTCTCCCCTTAAAGGAAAAGTATACAGATATCTTGAATGAAACTTATGTAACTTCGGAAAGGAAATATCTTATATTATTTCTAGAGCACGAGTGAGGTTTTAGTTTAGGAACAGGAATTTATAGCAGATATTTTAAGTTTAATTAAATTCTAACGTGTACAATGAACCTCGATATTTCGTTTCCGGAAGGATCGTTTTACCGCATCCATTGTTCAATTTATGTTATTTCTAAGGGGAATATGGAGAGTATAAGGAAAGGAGTCTTTGCGAGTGCAAGTCCGAGTGTAAGTTACGAAAGGGACTGCGACGAAGAGAAGAAAGAAGTCGAGAATACAATAGACAACGAAGTGCAGATGGTCAAAGTCCAGCAACTGTGGGTGATATTGAGAGGGAACTAAAAAAGATGTGCGAAAAACTAGATGAAACTTGTTTAAAAATTCAGCGAGTTATGTGATAGTTAAAGAAACAAGGAAGTGCAAACTAAGACGTGTGAAGTGTAACAAGTGGACTAGAGGAGAGATCTGACTTAGTCTGAGGCGTTAGATGAGGTCAAAAATGTATTAGATCAATTAGTGTAACTGAAGTTGAACTGTGAATAATATAGAGGAACAAGAAATGAAGTGTTGATAGAAGATGAATAGAGTAAATTAGAGAGAAGAAAAGCAATATGGTAGTGAGACTAATAAGAGTAGGAGATAGTATGTAAATAATAGGTAGGGTTTGATGTAATTGAGAGGGAAAATATAGGAAGTGAAGAGAGAAAGTGAATGGAAGTAGTGAGAGTGAACCGTAAAAGCGATCCAATAAAGTGAAAAAGTGATAAGTGAATCGAACAAGAAATAGCCAGGAGGCATCACAAACATCAGAACATTGCAATAATAATTGAGAGAATTAATATAATAAGATAAAGTAGATGAGATAGTAGAAATATTAGTGAATACTACTCAGAGATAAAAAGGTTTTAACGATAAACATAAAAGTAGGGATAACAGTAATGAAAGATGACAATGATAGTAGTAGAGATGGAGGAGTAGATGTAGACGAAGGTGGACAGTATTGCATAGCATTCGGGAATCATATTGAGGGAAGATAAAGAAGGTTAAGAGTTGTAAATACTGTACATCAGAAAGGATGGAGGAAGAAATAGACAGAAGCAGAGTTAAACTTTAGACAACTGGAAGATTTAGGGAGACATAGAGATAAGAGAAATATAAAGGATATATGATGGAATGTAATCAAGTAGTGGTGGACCGTATGCAGAGATGTGAGGGAAACCACTAGCTGAAAGCTGTATGATGACAATAAATATGAATATGAATTTATGTTATTACTGAAACAATCTCAATTAAAGTATGGAAATAAAGTTCGCATTAATCTTTTTCCCGAATCTATTGGTCAGGTTTTTTAAAATTAGTAGTAACACTGATCGATGTTATTGGAACGTATAGTAGCAAGTTGCAGTTTGAACTCTGCATGGTTCGGCGCGCATCTGCCAGACAGTGAACTTGGTTGCAGGTGTGATGATTGTCTGGTTCAGCTAGCAAAACGTGTCTCTATGCCAATACCCTGTCCCGAGTACACAGTTCACCAGGTGTGTCCAACCCTCGATAGTGCTTCGTTTTATTGTTAGCGTTATACGTTTTTTTTTTTTAAATTCAGTTTTGTCCCATAGCGATTTCTGTAGAAAAAGTCTGGACTTCAGGAGGGCTGCAAGCACTTGTGCGTTTGAGTCCTTCAGATCGTTCATGTATATTTATGAGCACAAAGAGAGGCCAAGCGAACATAATTTATTGACATTGAAAGTTTGTTGTTCAGTTTGAAAAATGAAGGTGACACTAAACAAATGAAGATTAATGGCTTTTTTAAAACAAGTAATGCAAATAGGACTTTACAGTGGGAATGGTAACATTACTGGTGTACGTTTCTTTGATTAAGAAAATATACAGTATGTCCTAGAAACTTCATCCACTTTTAATAATTTTGAGGGAAAAATTGTTCCGGGGCCGGGCATCGAACCCGGGACCTTTGGTTAAACGTACCAACGCTCTACCAACTGAGCTACCCGGGAACTCTACCCGACACCGATCCAACTTTTCCCTCTTATCCACAGACCACAAAGTGGGCTGACAACCATCAAGCAACCAACATTGAGTGCACACTAACTCTGTGTGACTTAAATTGTGGTTTTCTGTTAACGAACAGTGACGTGTATTATGCAAATCAAGCTTTCAGGTATAACTTCACTTTATTTGAATAGGCAACCCAAATCACTCCATCAGGGATAATAGACATACTGGTTGAATGATTTTTAATACTAAAAAGAAAATCAACCTTAATAGAATATAACTTTCATCACCCTCTAATATTTATTGAAAATGCATCCAACATGATATGTGCGAATATACTATAAGTTGTAAAAAAGGACGGAGTTTCTGGGACACGCTGAATATAGGAAAATATGGCCTTTTTATTAATTTTATATAGGTTTGTTTTATCTATCGCTTTTTTCAGATCTCCCGATAGAAACTATGAATCGAGGTTTCACTGTACACAGGAAATGTTGGTTGAAAACTATTGAATAACAAGAGGAATTCAATGGTATATCTGTACGAAGCTAATGTAACATTGCCATTTCTAATAAATACAAAAACATATGAATATTTTTCTTTAAGTAATACAGGTGTAGAAATTAATTTAAGTACAAATTATTCCAACTCCACTCAATCACTTAAAATACAACGATCCCCTTTCTGCACCCCTTTATAAGTAGGCTATTAGCTACAGTCATTTAAATACTTCACAATATTTTGTATCGAATATTCTGTTTGTTAAAGTACTATTTGAATTCTGATATGTAGGTAGTTCTATCAACTTAAAAGCCACACCATAGTATGATTGCACCTAGTTGCCGTGCGATATTACCAAGTTTTCACTACGTTATAAATCATTAACATACATTTCTCGAATTTATTTTATATATACTCGTAGGCTTATTCAAAAGTCACGAAAGATTTTAAAAATACTGAAACTTAGTTAAGAAATGAGTTTATATAAAAATAATTATACAATTTTGATGATAAAAGAGTAGGGTGTAGACCATTTTCTGAGAATACTTCACACTGTTGCCTAGCAACTTGATTTACACTGCATGTTCCATTCTGAATTTTGTCTAAATAGAGATAAAACCATTATTTTCTGGTATTAATTAAAAAAAAGCATTTGTTATAGCAACCATAGTAAAACAATACTTGAAACGGAAGTTTATTCGAAAATAAACAGCAATCGAAATATTATGGTACTTACAGTGTGAATCAAGTTGCCATGCGACAGCAGATAATTTACTTAAAAGTGTGACGTATTCTCATAAATTGATTTATACTTGAATAAAACCTATTCTTTTATGAATAAAACTATAGGGTTTTTCAAAAGTAAGATATAAATTCAGTTCGACATATTTTCTTCATTTTCTGTACAATCTTGAAAATTCTGGCACTGGCTTATTGAAATTTTTTTTGCATCACCATGACGACGAGTTTGCGGTTTCTGATTGTTCTAGTTATCGTGTTATCAGTAGGAACTTTCCTGTAACTTGGCCTGCAAGATCGCCAGATATTAAGGGGACACATATAATTTTTAAAACTTCCACAATTTTCATCCAAAATTTGTGAAATTTAAACTACATAAAAATGCCTACAACAGTATCATCTGTAAAAAAAAGTTAGTGCTATTAAGGCTAATAGTTTCGAAATTAGATTTTTTAAATACATTTTATATTGACGTCAAAGTTTTGAAAATTTTTAGTTCGTATTTACTCAAAAGCTTGGAAATAGTCATGGGAATAAAAATTAATTAACCTTTTGAGCTCAATCAAAATAGAGTGAAAATAAATGTTTAAATTTCATGAATTTACGATTATAGCATATTTTAATCTTAGTGCAATATGAATATGCCCCGAAGGAACTTAATATTAATATTTAATACAAATGCTAATTAAATTTTATTTATTTTATTCATTTTTTTTTATTTTGACCTCTGTGAAAAGTTCCAGACCAATCTGACAATAACTGTTATGCAAGGAGCTTTTTTTATTCAATAAACTACTTAAAATTTTGAAGTCAAGAAAACAGCATTAAAAATAAACAAACATTTCTCTAAACTCATGCACCGTATGTTTTGCCATATTTGATTTTATGGTTAGATAATTTAAAACAGTCTCAAAATTAAGATCATAAAAAGAAAAAAAGTGTATTTTCTTAATTTTTCTGCATTATTTCACCATAGTGTCCCATTAACACAGCTGATTATTGGTTGTGGGGGTATCGGAAGAAAAATGTTCTTCAGAAAACCTATTGCAATTGATGAGTTGAAGGACTCCGTCGCACACACTGTGGCAGATATTCCAGACCACGAATTCAGTTCTGCTGTATACAACATTGAAGAGAAGAACAAAATGATAGACACATATGTCTACGATGAAATTATGGCAATGGGTGGTAATACAAAAGATCCCATTTCTTGTTTAATATGTCTGTGCCAGCATTTTAAAGATTGTAGAAAATGAAGAAGACATGAAGAATTAAAGCGACCTTTTACTTTTGAATAACCCAACACTTTATTACTTTTCTGTAAACTTACTTCTAAACAGAATTAGGGGACTTTCAAATCTTTCATGACTTTTGAATAACCTTTCGCTGTAGATAGAAAAAACCTTCTTGAAGAACAGTGAATATACAAAACAAAACTGAGTAACTGAACACTATAGGATGAGTTTGGTATAATTTCTCTCTTTAGTGTTCACTCTCTTTTCTTGATCAAAATCCAGTTCTCTGAGTTATACAGGGTGATTCAGTGACTATGTTACAAACTTTTAGGGATGATAAATAAGACAATTGTGAACAACTTTCATATGAACCTATGTCCGGAAACATTCCATTTTGTAGTTACAAACCTAGATATGTTAGTCAGTGCAACCAGCTAGAATCGAACTTAAGGCCATCCTTTTGAAGTTTGGTTGCAGGCGATCTGTTCCTGCAAACGTTGGTGATTTCTCATAAACATGGTATAAGCTAGTTGGCATCGTAAATTATATTTTGACTGATTAAACCTGGTAAATTTCCTTCCAATGCCTTTTGCTCTTCCATAAATTAAATGCATATCAGCAAGTTGCAAGATTTAATCAGTCAAAATATCATTTACGATGCCAACTAGCTTATACCATGTTTATGAGGAATCACCAACGTTTGTAGGAACAGATCGTCTGCAATCAAACTTCAAAAGGATGGCCTTGAGTTCGATTCTAGCTGGTTACACTCACTAATATATCTAGGCTTGTAACTACTAAACAAAAAGTTTCCGAACATATGTTTCTATATAAAAGTTGTTCATAATTGTCTCCTCTGTCATTCCTAAGAGTTTGTAACATAGTCACTGAACCACTCTGTATATAAAAATGTTGGTTCTGTTTGTACGATAAATATGGTGCTGTAATTTCGTGGATCCGATGGCCCGCCATTGGGATTCCAGTATTGCATTTTATCAGAGTGCCACCATCCAACATTTGTGATTTCTACATCCATGCTTATTGCTTCATACTGTTAAGTAGTCAAGACTTAAGAATTCTGCCGCGTTACTAGGAAACCGATTTTACCGCGAGAGAGCGTTCCTTGTAACAAAATGGCAGATTCCTGGAATGTATGAGTATTCTGATGTTTGGCCTGATGCTCAGAGGTCAGTACTGACTGCTAGTCATTTTAAATGACTCTTTCCCTTGATAATTCCAGTTTTAACTGGAAATATTTGCCAATACTTTGATTTTATATTGCCACATTACACTTTATATCAAATTAAGAAATCTGTACATCTAACTTAGAGTATTTAATAGTATCTAAACTTCATCAACCAACATTAACACTTAAATATTATTAAATCACACATCATACAAATTTAAACTACAACATGAATGCATTATTTTCGGGAAGAAGTATTTTATAATTTAATCATTCATATAGGAAATTCCAACAAATTCATTTTTGGACACATGATTCGTCTCCACATAAGACATTTCACAACGCATTTGAATCGAAATCTTTAAATTAGAAAACAATAGATATAATTCCAGGATAATTTTAAGAGTATTTTCATTTTATGTACATAGTTCTTTATTTTAGGCGAATAGGCAGTGCCCAAGGAATGTAATCAGCATAGTTGTTAACCAATGCCGGATAAATGCAAAGAGGGGCTGCCATAAGCACAAACGGAAATACTATTTTAATATCTAACTTATGGAGTACGTACAGTATGTGATTTACCCAAAACGTATTTACAGGTACTTTGTGCTTTCTTCTGCCGTAGATTACAGGGAAAAATTAACTGATAGGTATATTATGATATCATTCATAACCTTGTTAAAACAAAATTTCCATTAAATGTTCAAGTGGGTGTTTTCCGTAGTTTAGACTGCGTCCAATATCAGTAACAGAAGAGAAGGTAACTGATTCATAACCCTTTATTCAGCTGCCCTTTGTACACTATAGTTAGGGGTGGATTTTATGGTGATTATTTCACCCCGATTTCGGTAATTAAAATAGTTTGATTTCGGTGAATATTTCGTAAATAAATAACCAGAAATTTCGTGCATGTTTCGCATCCTAAAGAAACTTAAAACATTAATAATGTAATTTTTAAAAATTATTATTGAAACAATCCCTTTCAAATTAAGAGAATTTTTTTTGCACCATTAATTACATTCATAATTAAACTGTGGGGGGATGATGGCACTGCCTTATTGATTACATGAAGGCAGTTGTTGCGGGAAAGAGAAATGACCGTTGTTAGAGTTCCTCGATAATAATTGAATGTAAGAGTTTCATGATAGGTTGGATCGAACCATGACTTCTATTAACATATAGTTAATAATTCTAGGTACACATAATTATGCACTCAAAAATAAATTGGGCACATGAAATAACAAATCCTTCATTATATGTAATGTCTGGACTCTAGAATTCCTTTATAATGAGAGTTGAAATGTTGCATGGTCTCTGATCCCATCAACAATTAAAATATGTAACGATTTGATAGCGATAAAAATGGAAAAACAAATCTTCTATGAGAAGTAAAACCGTACGTCTATATATTGTATACAGATAACAAATTTGATACATAATTTTATAATCTTTTATATTATTTTGAAACATTATATTGAAATATAATAAATGATATTATAAATGTAATACATAAACATTATTATTACAGCTAGTTTATCACTGAGTAATAAAGAAAACCTGTTAACTTGTATTTACTAGAAGCAAAGCCGTTTTAAGTTCTTACTGGATTATGCAACAGGGTAGGCGGTGTTTGTATCCTGTGTCTCAACTCTTATATTCAATTATTATCCGGAACTCTAATCGTTGGAAGTAATCCCTGAAACTATGCGTACATTGTTGCCAGATACAACACGTATGTACTAATGCTGAACGTTCAGTTATATAGAAATGTTTATGCATATTTTATAACGAAGAGAATTTCCACTTTTTATTTGAAAGAAAGATTAATTTTTCTTGCGAATTGTATATGAAACCTGTTTTTTTGTTGTTGAAAATATCGTGATTACGAATTAATTTTGTGAATTTATATCAATTTCGCGAAAAATCGGGGATATACTTCACTTCATTTTGGATTTGCATTAAGGGGTTTGCATTTCCCTTACATAAAATTAAGTTTTTAACACATTTCGCCTATATCGTCAATGCCAAAAAATCACACCCCTAACTATAGTACGCTACTTAGTACAGATTCATTTATTTATTTTACTTCTGAGTTTCTACATAGTTTAAGACTGCAATATTACAGAAACGCAATGTAACATACTGATTTAGTGTACGATATGCAATGTATTATCTTTAAATACTCATTTCATAGCTTTAAACACAGTTCGAGAACTACATCCCGTGAAAATGTGGTAGATTTGTAAAAAGAGAAAGCCAACGAGGGCTGCCTTGGTTACATTGCGCTTCTTCACAGTGTTCTAGTCTTCTCATTCAGTCTGGTATAGGATGGGAGGAAGATGACGGGAACTCTGGGTTTCTGTTGCCTCTGCCGCGTGTTTCTACGCAGCGATGAGTAGAATGCACCTCTGGAACACTTCTTCCGGATGTAGCCATATCCTGTCGGAGTTTTATAGAGAGAGAGGTAGCTGGAGGCCACTGGACGTCCTTACGGACACCGTGTGGATCTGAGCGGATGTTGCACGTAAACCCCGTGGATTCACTAGGGCTGTTCTACTGTTTTCGCTCCTGCCCCTCCGTTTGCTGCGGATGCCGGGTCGTTATCAGAGGTCTGTAAGCAAGAGACGTCATCCATATAATATAATTCAGCTTCATCAAAATGTATTTCAGAAATTTTTAACAAATACAAGAATTTCTGGTCTAAGCGAATTAAATATTAGACTTGTTAGTGGCGATACGAAAGTTAACCGATGTCATTTGTTGACTATTCACCTAACAGCATGAAATATATATGACTAGTGGCTTGTGCACCAAATGCTGCAAAATAAGTTCATTAGACGTTCAAATAAAAATTTTTCAGATTTATTTTCAATGAAGAATACCACATATTTTGAAAGTTATTTGCTTCCATAATAATGAAACATACTCCGTCTGAATGTCTTTTTATGCCAAATACTTTTTCTTGAACCTATCCACCTTCAGTTTTTGAGTTTCAACTCGAAAACGCAAGTAACAATGTCAAGACGATCAGTGGGTTTTTCATGTGGGAGTAAAGCAATAGCTATTTCACGTCATTGTGGATTGTAGGTGAAAAGTTAAAAAAGTCAGGTTTGCTATGCTTTTGAACAATAGACATAGCATCTTGGTATAGCTGCTGCATGTAGAGTTTGAAATGTAGAGGGTAAAATCATTTTATCCTGCTAAGAGATCTTGCTGAAATGATCGAGAGATTACAAAATTTTGTATGACTTATTTTATAAGTAATACCTTTCGTCTTTCCTTATTAACTGTAATTTTTGTGCTCTCTCGAGCCAATACTGAAGAGAATAACGCATATAAGTATCTACACCACACCGCCATTATGTATATGAAAAAACCTAACCCTACTTCATTAATAACTATAAAAATATTTGATTTTTAATAATATTATCTTACGTAAGTTTTGCAGTTATATATAGGCTATACTATATAGCCGCCATTCAGTAAATTATAGAAATGAAGATCTAATTTAAGATATTCTCTACATCTACTTACATAACCCTAAAACGTTTCACTTTCATATCATCAATATAGCATTAATATGTATAATTAACGAAAAATAGTCACATCATAGCATTAACTATAATAATGTTTCATTTCTAATGGTAATAATGTCATCAACCTCAAGTTTTGTAGATTTTAATATCCAATACACAGCTGTATTCAGAAAATTATACACCGCAGAATCAGACCTGTAAATTATTTTTAGTAAGTCTTGAAGTTTTTAATAACCAATTGAATTTGAGCTCTAAATATGTCAGCAATCCTGCAAGTCATGGCCTTCGTGTAACATCGTATTATTTTATTGTAATATGTGTTTTGTTTTATACTGAAATGCAATTACTTAGTTCTCAAAACTGACGACAGATGGATTTTGCAAAATAGGAAAATTATGTAGGAAAACTAAAGCTTCACTGAAGTTACTATTTTTCTGAAAATCCTTGGATGCCAAGCTTCAAAATGACGGGTCACTCATTAAAATCCAGTTCAAATTATATATAGATTGTTTGAGATATAGCCTACAGAATGTACACTCTTTGATACGGAAATTGGTCGCTTTTCGGAGACTAAGTCCCATCTCGGAATAACTCGGGAATCATCGTGTGCGTTGTGTTGACACGTGGGCGTTTTTTATAGAAAGATTCGAAGCCCGGTATTTGTAAAGAGAAAAAAGAGCTCTATCACTAAGCCATAAAGACTTCATAGAGAATACATATGTCGTTTGGTGACATACAGATACGTCGCTGCTACGATTAAACCATGTATGCATAAATACATACATACATACAGTTGAACATTATAATATTCATACTACATAATATTTATGCATTATTATTAAAGGCTATATACTATATACAGTTCTCGGTTACAATAATAACATCACCAAGAACTTTTCAAGTAGCCTAGTTTATTTTAATTCTGTGTTTACTGAAATTTTATATTTGAAAATTCAACTATGTTATCTTCACTATATTTTCGGAATACATTTTCATTTTACAAAATGACAGATAACTGTTTATTTAAGCCCATGTGAAGTTTTTAATTTTATGCTTCTCCCTTTCACTTTAATAAGATCCTCAACTCTGCGTCGCATACTGTCAATAATTTCGGTCGTAATAACCTGTTTAGGCATTTCTTTTTTCACCAGAACTCACACATTCTCGATTGGGTTCAAATCTGGGAATTTTCTAGACAAAGACAAAAGAAGGACGTTTTTCTGACAAAAAGATTTTCACACTTTTAACAGTATGATAAAGTGCCCCATCATGCATAACTGTCATTTTGTAATTTAAAAATGTAAATATTGTTCAAAATGTGTTCTGAAAAAAAAGTAGTGAAGATAATATAAAATCACAGTAAATGTAGATTTAAAATAAAGGATTTGAAATATTGTAAGTGATTCTGTCAATGTGGCCAAGCACTGTATACCGATTATATAAGTTTATTTTCTCAAATATGAATTATGTGATTATTTGATATATGTTTATTTCAATCCCATTTAAAGTCTATCAATTGTTGAAAGAATGAATATGGTTATATCACAGTACTAATATATACAAACACGAAGTTTGAGTTTATGAGGATACTAGGAACAATAGACTGTGCAGATACTATTTCGCATTGTCTGTAATGAGGCGATAGTAGCGATCCTAATGGTTAGCAACTATTTATGGATGCATATTTACTACGTATTGAGCTTCTTGACTGTATATACTAGACTGTGGTTATGTTATATCCATGGGCGATAGATATCTGTAATTTGTAATCTGCCTCTGAATCACTGTATTGCACTGCAGAGCTGGCAGTAGTATTTTGTGAGCAAGAAATCCTCTCCACTGCTGTACGGAGTGTTCAGTTGCCCGCCCTGTCCAGAGAAGTACAGGAGATAAATGGCGATTGCATTTCTTGTCCTTGTATGGTCTTCCGCGAGCACTCGGGAATCATCATACACAGCTTTCTGAATAGCCAATTATTGTCATCCCTCATCTACCTTTGTCGATAGAAAACATGGACTAAACCTCATTTGTTGTTTTGCGGCTATCAGCACGATCATGTCTTTTCATTCGATTAGTTGTTTTGCGATGTGACTGCAAGCTATTGTACTGTCTATAACATTGCTACTCGTCGGAATAGGTATATTGTCTCGTTCTGATGGACGACAGCGGGTATTTTGATCTCTTGCCGCTTGTGTATTTCAAAAGAAGCCGATGATGTCAGCAGCAAGTCAACATACGTAGAAGTAATATGTTGCAAGATTTCTCGTTCTTGTTCAATGACGAGATGGTTTATAGTTTTTAATTGACAGTATTTATTTGCTTATTTAGGTCAAATCAAGTATATTTGTGATATTTAAAATGTGGAGACCGTGGTAAAACATTTACACTGCTCCATCGATACAGGAGAAAGCCAGTGTTTACCTACTAGATAGATAGATAGATAGATAGATAGATAGATAGATAGATAGATAGATAGATAGATAGATAGATAGATAGATAGATAGATAGATAGATAGATAGATAGATAGATAGATGGATGGATGGATGGATGGATGGATGGATGGATGGATGGATGGATGGATGGATGGATGGATGGATGGGCGGGCGGACGGACGGACGGACGGACGGACGGACGGACGGATGGATGGGTGAGTGGACGGACGGACAGATTTATTTAGTACAGGCCAGTTACTTTATGGTGACAGCTCTGGCCTGGCGACGCAGTGGTTTGGGCGAGTTCACTGTTTGTTCGAAGGGGTGTTCCTTTTAGTCTTCCCCTGGCTGCGTTAGCGGTCACATCTCGGGAGCGTTAGTGTGGGCGTACAGTAGCGCTAAGGACGTACTACACCACCACTGTCTTGTATATTGCAATTTAGTGTGTTTGTTACGTACATTTCATTTAGTTACTTAAATAATTGTAGTGCTTCTGTTTTGTATTGTTTAGTGTGTAGTATTTATTGTCTAGATTCACTGCTATTTTCTGTTTGTGAAAATGCTGCCTGTTAGAAGCAAACTGAAAGGTCGGGTATTGCATTCGCAGTCGCGAGAAGTCGTGAAGATAGCGTCGGAAGAAAAAACGTAATAAATGTTGCAAAACTTGTAGCAGAGTTTACCGCTGTGTTAGAGAGCTGTGTTAGCCAAATAAGGGAGACTAAAGACATTGATAATCGGCGCCAAAATCAACTGTGGACAACTTTAATGAAGCTGTCATAAGACAAACCATAGCACGAGTTCTATATTTCACAGAACAGCGGCCCACACTTAATAAAATATATATTATTGAAATTGAAAGACTATCGACTTTCAGGAAGGTATCTCGACTTTGAGGAAAGTTATTATGAAATTAGGATTTTATTAGAAAAAATACACAAAATAGTCGCTAAATTCTGGTGGAACATCACAGCATTAGGACCAAAAATTTGCAGTATTTGAGGAAAATAAAGAAGTACAGAGAAGAAGGCCGCTCCATCTTTTACATGGATGATGATGATGATGATGGTGATGGGAAAGGTAACGGTGAAGCACTGATGAACATTACCGGTATTTCCGCAAGAGTATATTTCATTGTTAATTAGTGATTAACTGTTAAATATAGTGATTCGATTGCTGCTCATTGTATTTCCACATTAGTGTTTATTAGTGACTATTGTTCCGGAGTATGAAGTGAACACAGTCACAGGAGCTCAAAATTATGCAGACGCTGCAACGTGAAACTTCATTTCTAATATGACTGTATTTCCCTCCCTCCATTCGCTCCGGCTGGGATCGGTCTCCCTCCCACAGTCGAACCTTCTCCTCTCTCGCGTCGTCGAGCTGTCACCGTAAAGTAACTGAGCTGTAATATTATACATACAGATGTTATATTATCATAATTTTCTCTTAAATCCAATGCACGGGTCTTCTGATCGTACGTGCTTTGTACCTAAAACAAGTCCTACTTTGTAGGTTTCATCCCCCTCACATATAGTTAGATCCAACCACTCTCCAAAAGAACATACAGATTAAAATAAAAATGGCACAAACAAAACACATTATATAATATATCCTAACCTAAACAGACAAAAGTGTATAATTTAGTATCTTTTTTTCAGTTCGCATCACAAACTTCAACAGCTGAAGTCCTAATCTGTCTCGCCTTCAAGAGGAACAGTCCAGTCTTTTGTTCATATTCTCTATTCCCCATGAGGTCAAGACATGCAAGCGAACTCCTATTCTAACTTAGCATCGAGGGTGGTAGATCTTTTTTTCCGGATATGTTCCAATTCGACACACTGTAATAAAATATGTGTCCAGGAATCCTTTTCTCCGCACAGTGGACAAAGGCGCTCTCTTTCTTCGTTGACAATTTTATTACCCTTCCATGCCCCCAATCTTAGCCACGCTAAACATGCTCTGCTCTCTTTGTTACAAGAATTTATGTAGTCACACCTCCCCCAGTTAAGCATCAGATCTGATTGTAAATGTAGTGAGGACTTTTCCGAACATTGGAGCTCAATCTTTTGCCTCTCGATATCAATTAAACGCATCTTCACATTACGCCTTGGGTTTCTTTGCTTCCTTTTTTCTAGAGGAAAAAAATCATCCACAGCAGAAAGCTTAACATTGTTCATTCATAACGAGTGCACCTCAGCACGTGTGTGGACTTCAGTCCTACGTTCATAGACATCTATGACGTAGTGCAGAGGGCGGCCACTAGAGGGAACCCAAGAGTTGGAACTTAAACTGAGACGATTCCGTCCGACACCGGGATGGGTATCCGGTGTGGCTTAGTGGATAAAGCATCAGCACGTAGAGCTGAAAACCCGTGTTCAAATCCCGGTGCCGGAGAGAATTTTTCTCCGTTCCATTACTCTTTCATCGTATGATGACGCAGAATATCTGCATGGAAATATCATATGTACTTCGGTACATTAAAATATATATGATATGCATAAATCACTTCGTGATTTAAGATGGCGCTTATTCCGTCGGATCCCGGCCAACTAGTCACTCATAACGAGTGCACCTCAGCACATGTGTGGACTTCAGTCCTACGTTCATAGACATCTATGACGTAGTGCAGAGGGCGGCCACTAGAGGGAACCCAAGAGTTGGAGCTTAAACTGAGACGATTCCGTCCGACACCGGGATGGGTGTCCGGTGTGGCTTAGTGGATAAAGCATCAGCACGTAGAGCTGAAAACCCGTGTTCAAATCACGGTGCCAGAGAGAATTTGACTCCGTTCCATTACTCTTTCATCGTATTGTTCATTCAGATCACTGGTTGGTCAGAAGAAATCAGGGAATGGTTTTGCAAATTGAAGTGGACACCCTGAGAAAATTTTGGCCCACTTGTTTATAATCTTGCTCATAAATATTAGTAGGCCTATGAATTGTTTCATTTGCGACTTCTTTTTTACATTTTCTGTTTCCTCATTTCACTTTATACCATTTGAAATTAACTTTATTACTTCTCATAATTTGAGACTCCATTACTATCCTGAAATACGATTAATTTAATAATAATAATCTGAGTAATTTCTCGTAACAGTGTATAGTTTTATATTGCTTTGCATGTTCCCTGTCCTTTTACGGGCATGGACTGTGACATATATGGCTGTCAGTCAACATACAGTATAAGCGACGCGGCGATTCTTTTGATGTGGACTGTCGTCCATCACAGCGACGGAGTGTCCCTGTTTCGGATCGCAACATTCTCATACAACGGGGAAAAGTGCTCACATTCACGATGGCAGCATCTCAATACATGAATAAACATTTTTCAGTCTTCTGTGAATGCGGGATGGGGCCTCGTCTTCCACAGAAAAAGAATTCGATGGCAGCTCGCCATTTTTATAGCAAATCAATATACAGGGTGGAAGTAAAATAACTCTGCAGATTTTCAGAGCGAATAGATCATGCTGTATGTAACAAAAAAGTGTAATACCTGTCGGAGTCAACACCTATGGAGGAACGGTCAGCGCGTCTGGCCGCGAAACCAGGTGGCCCGGGTTCGAATCCCGGTCGGGGAAAGTTACCTGGTTGAGGTTTTTTCCGGGGTTTTCCCTCAACCCAATACGAGCAAATGCTGGGTAACTTTCGGTGCTGGACCCCGGACTCATTTCACCGGCATTGCCACCTTCGTTTCATTCAGACGCTAAATAACCTAGATGTTGATGCAGCGTCGTAAAATAACCCAATAAAATAAAATAAATAAAACCATGTTGGTGAATATTTCATTATTTTCTCAGAAAAAAGTTTTCCCTAAATGTTTAACATCCTCTTATTCGGTAACTATTGCTAGGAGGATCGTGATTTTTGTCCATATCCACAGAAAATCTAATAAGGAATCATTTATCCCTCTGGCGTATTTCAACAACGTGAACGGTTTTTGTGTAAATTTATTTTAAAAACCACTAATTTGAAACCACTGAACATGCGACCAGCTTGCAACATTGCAGCCAAAAAGGGAGATGGGAGATTGTTCACTAAGGCAGACAGACTTGAGAATATTATAGATATATTAATTTGTCCCACAGAATTTATCTGTAATATTGACACTTAATATTTTAGGAGAAAAATTCGCTCCGGCGCCGGAGATCGAACCCGGGTCAATATTACAGATAAATTCTGTAGGACAAATTAATATATCTATAATTTTCTCTCAGCTAGCAGTGCATAATAACTGCGGATTCCCGGCCAACAAGTCACTCAACTGAGTGCGCTCCTAGTATAATGGCAGTTGACATTGGATATACGTCAACATATATGCGTAACTTAGAGTCAGGCCACAAAGGGAAACATTGAAGGAGGAGAATTCGATCCGATGCTGTGGATTGAATTCGGCGTAGCTCAGAGGTCAGAGCGCTTGGTACGTAGAACCAAGGACCCGGGTTCGATCCTCGTCGCCGGAGCGAATTTTTCTCCTAAAATATTAACGGACAGACTTGAGTTCGTTGACCTCTTACATCTGTATTAAGAAAAGAAAGAGCAGTGTGTTAGCGGCGATGTTGCCAGGCTGCTGAAACTTCCAACCCAATTTTCTAATTAACCGTGCATTTAATTACAAAACGTAATATAGGTTTTCTATTCATTTAAGGATACTCTATCATCCCTTTAATCTTTAGGATTATTTCACTCCCAGCCTGTGTGCATGAATATAAAAAAATGCACTACAGTGTTAAAGGAAGTTTTATTACTCTAATTCGGCTAAAGATAAGGCTGGCCGTCCACTGGAACCGAATTCGGCCGAATAACAACTCGGCCGTTTACGGTCGTACACGGCCGAATGATCCCACAACAAGAGAATGCATTGGCGCGCATCCACTCCCTATTCGGCCGTTTGCGGCCCAAGACAGCCGAATGCCGGTTCGATACAATTCAGATGGGATTTTCCGGTCTCATTCGGCCGAACAGGGAAACACGTGGTGACTGTTTCCATACATTTCGCCATGAACGCCGAAAAATTAATTAGTCCTTGTGTATTTTTTTTTCGTTAAACAAGTGAAATAAAATTTTTAAGGCTTAACAAATTATTATTTATGTACTACTTCCCTTAAGATCACTGGCAAACGTTTCTCAGGTGGTACAACTTCTCTGAAATTTGACCATTTTGAGATTGATGGACAACGCAGAACTGCACTCTTTATTCCTTACCTTACATAATTAGGAACATTAAATCCAGACATTTGAGATGGGCAGGGCATGTAGCAAGCATGGGCGAATCCAGAAATGCATATAGAGTGTTAGTTGGGAGGCCGGAGAGAAAAAGACCTTTGGGGAGGCCGAGACGTAAATAGGAGAATAATATTAAATGATTTGAGGGATGTGGGATTTGATGATAGAGACTGGATTAATCTTGCACAGAATAGGGACCGATGGCGGGCTTATCTGATAGCGACAATGAACCTGTGGGTTCCTTAAAAGCCATTTGTATATATGTATGTACTTTTCTAGTTGGTTATTTAACGACGCTGTATCAACTACGAGGTTCTTTAGCGTCGATGAGATTGGTCTTAGCGAGATGATATTTGGCGAGATAAGCCGAGGTTTCGCCATAGATTACCCGGTATTCAACTTACGGTTGGGGAAAACCTCGGAAAAAGCCCAACCAGGTAATCAGCCCAAGCGAGGATCGAACCCGCGCTCGAGCGTAACTTCAGACCGGCAGGTAAGCGCCTTAACCGACTGAGCCACGCAGGTGGCTATATGTATGTATGTATGTATGTATGTATGTATGTATGTATGTATGTATGTATGTATGTATGTATTTATTAAGTATAAGCATGTAGCACGAGGACATACAACTGGTAATTGACGGCCGAAGCGTCGGCTCCAGTGGACGATCGATCGGCTCTTCTGCCGGTTGTCCGGCATTCGGCCGTATACGGCCTAACAAATATTCGGCCGTTCACGGTGCCAGTGGACGGCTAGGCTAAGAGTATTTCACGCAATCATTGGGATTTACTTAAATCTGTATTAAACGACTTTGTGTCAACTACGTGATTATCTAACTTTGGTGAAGTCTGTGTTGTCGAGATGAGTTCGAAGATTGGATTACCTGGCATTCGCCTTATAGGCGGAAAATACCTGTGGGGAATAAAATCGAGCGATAGTCGGAATCGAACACACGCCTGAGCACAGCGATTCCTGCACGCTATTAGTAGATCATACCGGTGGCTTACTAGACGCGTCACAATTCAGTAAACCCGTGTTGATTTTTTTAATTTGTTATTTTACGATGTTTTATCAACCGCTATGAGCGAGATGAAGGTGATTGTTGTTCTTTAGTCAACTGTCCGAAGACAGGTCTGAACCTCACAAATAATACCAAAAACACACCAATAGGGATATATTATGCGAAGTTTTACCGTTAGATGGCAGGAGTGTTCCATGCGGCGCAACATGTTGTAGGGCTATGTTATGTCATATGCTAGAGTTGATTACGTTTTCCCGCTTGTTGGTTTTCTGTGCGTGTCAAAATTATATTTACAATTATTTTGTATAACCTAGTATAATTTGATATAATTCAATATTTTCTTACCTCATAATTTAATTTAATTTACAATAAATAATAAATAAGTTAGAATTTATAAAACAGTTATATTACCGGTTCTTCTGTATGGTTGTGAAACTTGGACTCTCACTCTGAGAGAGGAACATAGGTTAAGGGTCTTTGAGAATAAGGTGCTTAGGAAAATATTTGGTGCTAAGCGGGATGAAGTTACAGGAGAATGGAGAAAGTTACACAACACAGAACTGCACGCATTGTATTCTTCACCTGACATAATTAGGAACATTAAATCCAGACGTTTGAGATGGACAGGACATGTAGCACGTATGGGCGAATCCAGAAATGCATATAGAGTGTTAGTTGGGAGACCAGAGGGAAAAAGACCTTTGGGGAGGCCGAGACGTAGATGGGAGGATAATATTAAAATGGATTTGAAGGAGGTGGGGTATGATAATAGAGACTGGATTAATCTTGCACAGGATAGGGACCGATGGCGGGCTTATGTGAGGGCGGCAATGAACCTTCGGGTTCCTTAAAAGCCATTTGTAAGTAAGTAAGTATAAATAATAACGTAAACCTGTACCGATATAATATTGAGCAATTCCCCAAATGGGTGGGGCAATCTGCAGTATGCAGAATATAAATACGAGTAAATTGAATGTTCATGAACCTAAACGAGAACTTTGAGAACGAGGGTGCACGAATAAAAAAATATTGCCCTCTTTAATCATTAGTATTTTAAGAACCGTACGCTAAAAATAGGATATGCAGCCACCAATGTGTTTCTTTTTATAGGGAAGGGACTATCGAGATTGAATCCCTTGTATTTTTTTTCTGTAGTTGCAGAACGATCAAATGCAATTTTTAATAGGATGATATAATATGATCACAGTAGTATCACGATTAGTTGTGCATTTTGTAGGTTAAGGATAGGCTATGCAGTTTTGAATACTATGTGGGATGATTTTGAAAATTTGAAGTTAAAACATGGTTTTAATAATTAGGGTACAGTACATTAAAAACATTATTCACGAAATGGGTTCCATTACGGATCGTCCTGGATAAAAAACATCCCAGTTTATCGAGAGTTTACTGCAGGCGTAAACTTCGGAGACTCCTACAACTACCGCATATAATCTAAGCTAACATAGCACGCTGTCGAGGTTGCATATATTTTTATTAATTTTTCATTTTCCTCTTCCAAAATGAAACTGTAGTCAACAATTCCTTACTTGAAGTAGTTTCTTTTATTTATTACTTTATTTACTTTCGAGGCGCAATTTAATTACTCATATTTTATAAGGTTTAAAGCATATATTCAGAATATTTCGGAACCTTAATGAAGACAAAAAGCTTTCCCTGGTGTTTACATATAGGAACATAACAAAAATTTGCCATTTTTAGTTGTTTTTAAGAGTATTTAATATATTAATACACTACGTATATCCTCAATGTTTATATACCGAAAAACAAATGCACACGCAATGCGCATCCCTCAAAGTACACGCGCGCTATCTGTTGGTGTTAGTTCAGGATATCCCTATTATGAGGCAACTAGGCCAGGAGATAATGGGATAGAGTGGCTAGTTCTTTTCCCTCTCCATTGCATACGTCGCCGACTAGCTACTTATTAAGGTCCATTCACAATGAAAATTAAACATAAACATAACGTAAGCATAAAACCTTGTGTCCATGTTATTTAATGAAAGCATTCACAATGAATTACATAAGCATAAACTTAATCATAATCATAAGACGTTAACATGAAAGTTTGCAAACTCCAAACTTTCATGCTTATGTTTATGCGATTTGGAAACAGTACACAAGCGGAAAGCGTGTTTTCACTTTTTGTTTAACATCTCATGGGCTTTGCCTACAGGCAATATTTTGATCTATTGGCCGTGATGATAGCTAGGCACGCAACATGGAATCATATGACGAAAAGTTGGTTATTTTACATCTCCGTTTCTTTGATTTCAAGTATTGAAAGCCATATACTGATGCCATTGTAGTTATTAGAAACATAAATTGAATAGCTATATCGTCAGTCATTGTGCAATTCTCCATTTTTATGTAATAGATTCTGTAGTTTTGTTGATTCGGTATGTTTGTTTCCACACACGTGTTATGTTTACGTTATGTTTAATTCTCATTGTGAATGGGCCTTGGCTACTTAAGTTTGTGGCATATGTTTATGTGCTTATGTTAATGTTTAAGTTATGTTTAATTTTCAATGTGAATGAGCCTTTACTCTAGGCAGAATGAAGGTGATAATGCCAGCGATATGAGTCCAGGGTCCAGCGCCGAAAGTCACCCAGCATTTACTCTTAATGGGTTGAGGGAAAACCCTGGAGAAAACCTCAACCGGGTAACTTTTCCCATCCAGGATCGTGCTGATATTTCATTTAGGGCTTGTATCTTAAAATTAATATAAGTTCGTAGGGCATATCTTCTGATGTAAGATAACAGGCCATGAAATCTTTGAGCAAGGTTATGTAATGTAGGCTGCACTACTAAATTAATTTCACATTGAACTTAACCTTCAAAGATGTATTCGTTCTTGTTGGATTTGATCCAAGATGACAGACATTACTCGCACGTGGTTGATCTTTAATTGATTGACGACCATCGTCTGTTTGAAAGATCAGCTCGCAATAGATCGCTGCTATCCAAAGGAGTTAAATTTGTCTTCCAACTTCTCCTGCGGACGTGTCTATTAAATATTAATTTCTGCCTGCTTTCTCTTGCTTCAAGATTGTAATTTGATATACTCTCAGACAGAATGACTTGCAATATCCGCTGTACATTGTTTAAGCCAGATAATTTGATGATCTGGAATTTCATCTATATAAAATTAAAAATTACTAATTCGTTTCTAATGTCATAAATTTTGTGAGCTCACTTATGCATTACTTAATAATAATAATAATAATAATAATAATAATAATAATAATAATAATAATAATAATAATAATAATAATATAATACAAGGTGGGTTAGAAGTCGCTTTCTCCAAATATTTCATTACATTTAATTACATTAAATTTACAATAAAACAAAACAATAGCAATAACAAGACATGACATAGGAAAAACAGTTGACGCACGAACATGGTTGCCAACCCACCACTTATTACACCAACTATTCGTTTATTCAAGTTATGACATCTATGTGTAACCTAAGAACGAATATTGGGGAAAGTGACTTTGACCCTCCTTGTATATGTGTATGTGTGTTTGGTCAACAATTCGGAAACTAGTTAATACCAATAAGGCACTCATGACACTACTAAGCCAGGAGATAATGGTGTAAGGTGGCCAGTTCCTTTCCCCCTCTCTATTTCTTAATTTCTGTTTGTTTTTTCTTTCTTCAGGATTGTAATTTTATATATTCTGAGAGAGTTTTCTCGCTCCATCCGCAATAAGTTGCGTCAATCAATTAGTTTGGCGATCCTGGAATTTTATCTATTAAGTTAAAAATTTCTAATTCGTTTCCAATATCATAATCATTTTTGTATTATCACTTCAACGTTACTTAATAATAATAATAATAATAATAATAATAATAATAATAATCATAATCTATTTATATGTTCAGACAACAGCCCGAAGACTGGTTGGACCCTCATATAGTGACACCAATAAGGCATCACTCATAAGGCAACTAACCCTTGAGAAAATGGGGCTGAGTGGCCAGTTTCTTTCCCCCACCATTGCATACATCGCTGAATAGTAACACATATTTCATTAATTAGACTTAAGATGTGTGCAACAATTTTTTTTTCCATGTTGAATCTTTCGTACACTACTTTTACTACTATTTTTTTTCCTCTGAAATGTATTGCCTGTGTACATATCAGCCAGAACCTGAATCACAGGTAAATAATAATAATAATAATAATAATAATAATAATAATAATAATAATAATAATCATCATCATCGTCATCATAATCATCATCATCATATAAAATTCACTAGATGGATGATGATTCACTAGAAGGAAGAAAAATTCGCGCCAGAAGAAGATATCAGATGATAGACAACATTAAGATATGTGGATCGTATGCGGAGACCAAGAGGATTATGGAAAATAAGAAACATTGGAGAATGCTGGGTTTGCAGTGAAAGATCTGCCCTTGGACAGAATGCTATGAATGAATTAATACTTATCTTATTTACAAACTGCTTTATCATAGTAGTTTTCCTTCTTTATTAGAATCATCTCTAAAGCCAAAGAAATCTTTTATTGTACGTAAAACTCCTCCCTGTATTCTTTTATCGAAATCGGATCATCCGTAGAACCTTCCGCATTTGTAAGAAAAATTAGCTAAAGTTTACAGTACACATTATTGCAATTTGACATTAAGACAAGATATAGTTACAGTGAGACATGATAGAAGGAATGAACAGACTTTTTTCATATTCGCCTCTGCATGTTAAATATTACATGCACAAGCACGGAATGCGAACATCAGTGCGGGTGTGACGCTGGTACCAGGCCGAAGTCTCACGAACATGCACGAAGTAACATGACGTCCGTGACACAACGTTGTTTTCCGCCGAGACATGGCAGTCTTCTTTGTGGTTGATATGGGATGATTAGGTACGTCACAAGCGGTATAAAAGTACGCATTGTCACGCTTGCTACTTCCAGAATGTCACTGTTGTCCCATATACATTCACCTGTGATACAACGTAATAATTCGATATGTTCCTGCAAGTACCAATTGAAAAATATCGACGAGAACTGGTTTTCTGTTAGACATAAACGTAGTGTAGCTAAAGTGAACGATTTAAGTAAAACATTGCGAACGCTGTACGAAACTTGGCTGGCAGCTGGCCGCATGTATCTACAGAACATGCCGGAAGTGAAAGAATTCAGAGACAAGCACGATCGTGTTCCGCCATATCCGCAGATAAAGAGGTTTAAGTTACTTAAAATTGCAATAGTTGTTTGCACGGGTATATACGTTGGTGATGTAATAGGGAAGTCGTTTCAAGACAAGATGTTAGCGTTGAGAGACGAAGTATGGCCTAATTATGATGAATATGACGACTGAATATAAAAGTGAATATTACACCCACCAATAATTAGGCTACTGCTCTGTGCAACACTTCTGTCGATCTACTTCCAAGCTTTTCTGCCCAAGGCTGTGACTCGACGAAGCATTACGGAGTTACACGAATGACAAAAATAAAAGACTATTGCAGGAGAACGTTTTTGTTTCCGTTCATGGCCTTCCTTGCAACTGTCAGAAGCTACGAACTTTATTTTGTGAAGTGTGTTTGTAATCTCAATAATAAATAATATAAAGAGGCTTATATATTTTGGCAGTTTTGTTAATTATTTTTCAGTTCGTGTTTTGTGCTTGTTTCGTGGCGTGTTTGTGTTTGTGTTCAGTGTCTCGTTATAACTTATTTCGTTCCATTTAAATTTGGCGCTCAACATGAAATGTTTTGGTTGATTGATCTTTACTCCACAGATAAAACAAAAGAAGGTGTCATTTCAGCAGTTAATTTTGGAGAGGTCACGTGATGTATGTGAATTGAGGAACATTTTGGTATTTATGTGATAATTTGACCCAGTCGTTATTTATAGAACAAAAGCATAATTAAATAAAATTATTATTACTTTCTTATATTTCTCGTACAAATAATTTATCAGCATATCAATAACAACCTCATAAAATTACTTACAAAAAACACTCCCAAAAATAATATACACTTATGAAAAAAAAAAAAAATTATTTGATTAACAATATTTTCACCGTTACTCTTCCAGAGTCCAGCCCTTTGGACGAACTTTTTCTCCTGTAAAATTTTTTATCTCTATGTAAATGTTTATATTTAGTTTTTATATATGTGTAATTGTAACGGTGAAAATGTTGTTAATCAAATAATTTTTTATTTATTTTTTTTTTTTTCATAGGTGTATATTATTTTTGGGAGCGTTTTTTGTAAGTAATTTTATGAGGTTGTTATTGATATGCTGATAAATTATTTATAGAACTGAAAATAAAGATAAATTATTTTATTTCAAAATATATTTTATCGTTATACAGGTAGCCGAATGATATTTAAATTATAATTTATTTAAATACACTCATTGTGTTCAAGAATGTATTGTGTGTTAATTATTTAAACTATAAATAGAGAATGTTATGCAGGCCTATTAATATAAGTTATGCTGAAATCAAAATTAATAGAAGATAGTTTTGTAACATTTTATAAGAAATAATTTACATACAGTATATATGTGTATATATACACATACATAAACGTGTGTAATTCATATAATGTTTAAAATTGGGATAATTGTTTTTATTGGAAGAAGGTTAAGGAAGAGAGACGAAATATTAATTTAGTAAGGTGACTTATTTAGAAATGTGTAATTGAAATTGAACATGAATGAGCTGGGTCATGACGGTTGTGAAAGGAACAATTGCAACAGAGAGAGCTGAAAATACTCGTATTTTTACAAATATCTTACAAATTCATTTCAGTTTGCTTGTTATACAAATTTTATTGCAATTTTGAAATTAATTTCTCACAAATAGTTCCATATCTAGCAATTGTTAAGAAAATATTCGTAAATTAAATTGTATCGAAGTCTTGTCTAAAGCAGTGAGCTTAGAATGAAGTTGTGTATTGTAATTAGGGTTCCCAACCGTCCTGGATTCGGTGGGATTAAGCAGGAATTGTATGATATGTCCCGGAGGAATTTTTTACTTCACCGGGACGGCAGAAATTCCGGAATTAGAATAATTTCCTGTTAGTAATACTGTTTGAGCATGGGTGATGTAGACAGAAATAAGTGTGAGTCAAGTGCATCTTTTTTTTTTTTGACAAAACTGTAAAACTTTGTATAATTTTGAATTGTCAGCTTTTTTTTAATGTCTGTTTTAATATTTGAAAATTCTATCCGCAAGGAGTGACATAGAAATCTTAGTTAAAGGTCTTCACATAGATGAGTAATCTAAAGATATTTGCATTCTTAAAATTTCACTTGATACTCGTTTATAACTTTATTGAGAGTAACTTTTTAATGCTTCAAAATATAAGGAACTTCAAATTTTATTATCATCATTATTATTATTATTATTATTATTATTATTATTGTTAATTAGTGCCTGTTTCTAATTCTAAGGCCTAATATGATAGGTTTTTTTTAATTTTAGCCTACAGAGACCGTAATCAGTTGGAAGCAGAAATATAGGTAAAATTTAATTTCAACATGTTATATACAGAGTTCTATTACAATGTTACGAGTAGGTAAAATCTATTAGAGAGCCAAATCTCAAGATAATACATATTTAAAAATTCAAGTGCGATATTTGTCAGTACTATTGAATTTGTGTCCCGCGCCGTGGCGTCGCGGTCTAAGGCATCCCGCCTAGGACTCGCGTTACGGAATGCGCGCTGGTTCGATTCCTCATGGGGGAAGAAATTTTCTCATGAAATTTCGGCCAGTGTATGGGACCGGTGCCCACCCAGCATCGTGATGCACTTGGGGAGCTACGATAGGTAGCGAAATCCGGTTGCGAATACCAGCTATAACGGCTGGGGGGATCATCGCGCTAACCACACGATACCTCCATTCTGGTTGGATGATCGTCCACCTCTGCTTCGGCATGTGGGCGTGAGGCCAGCAGCCGGCTGGTCGGTCTAGGCCCTTCACGGGCTGTAGCACCACGGACTATTATTATTATTATTATTATTATTATTATTGAATTTGTTGTCTACTGTAAAAGTTATCTACAGTAATCTCACTAGAGGTTTTGTCTTATCTAGAGAAAATCAAAACTCGAATGAGATTTAATTGACTTACACGATTAGAAGAAAGTACATAAAGATTAGAAGAAATAAAGTACTCTAATACAATAACATATTAATTGACTTACTAAAATACTAAACTGTCTTGAAAATGTATTATTGTATCATCTTAACATTACAAATATTCCGTTAGATGGCAGTAGTGTCTGATGATGAGCTGTTCTCTTGTTACCAGTTGTGCCAACTATACAATCTTCATTGAACTGTATGGACGATTACTAGTCAAGAAGACCTTGTTGATTCAGTTTCGTTTCTATGAAAACAGTTGTATTCAACTTCAGTCATCAATATAATATATTAAACAATCTCTGATACGTGATTGTTTATAATGTCATACAGCAGAAACTATAACATAACCTAAATAATACAAACAAGATAAATTATAGAAAAGTTTCAATTAAGGATGATGAAATAAACATGAATCATTTTAAAAGGTACAATTATTGAAAGTAAAATGTTGGCAAGCAAGGAAAGAAATGCTAGGGAGGTAATAAAAAGAAACAAATGCTAGGGCGGTGATAAAATTGAGGGATACGCAGCCATGATTGGTTGAAACACGTCGTTCCATACTGTTTTATTGGTCAAACGTAGTATGACGTAGTAAAATTGTAATAATCAAAACAAAATGTTGATGTTTATATCTGTTATTACATTAACCGTGACTATTGAATAGGTGATAAATTAGTTTGACTTAAAAACTGAAATATTACTAACATGTAGGCTAAGATAATCAATATATTAAATTAAAATGGTAATGTCAACTAATTGTGATAGACTGAAGTTTATTCAAATAGATTATTTCCCCACAAAACACTGCAAATTTCTCTTAAATTGTCGTTTTTGGTTCAAGAATTTTTTTCCCCATGTGCCTCGTGTAAGTTGTCCTGGAATTCACCGACCTAAAGTTGGGAACCCTGATTGTAATTTGTATGTTTTTGTAAAATAGTGTGCAAATAATCATTAAGAAAACAGAAGAATGTATAACAATTAAGTGAATTCATACCTGCGAAAAAAATTGTGATGATCATGTCGTCTGAATATATTCACTTCTGATCTAAAAATATACTGGATTAATACTAACCGAATTCATTGTAAGTACACTGTTTTTATTTTTATTCAGTTTTAATACTTTTGTCGTCATATAAAATGAATTTTATAAACTTATGTTTTTTTATAAGTGTGTTTTTAGAGTTTTATTCAATTTTATACATACCGTTTACAGTATTTTGTAATTCTGAATAAATACAACAGTTTTTAAACACCCGGTTGTTCAGTCGATTAAGTCACGTCTGTCTACATCTCTCTCTTTCTCTCATCGGAGAGACTGACAGAATGCTGTCTCCTGTTTTATGTCTTTGCACTAAAGAGAATGGACTGAAGTGTTCGAACTTACTCATAGGTCCAGAATTTCGTAAAAATATGTTGAATATACACACATAGTCTTTGTTTCCTTATTAACTCAAACATTACATTTATTAAACTGCAGCTGCTTTGTAACGCCACCAAAATATGTGACAAATGGCAATCGCTTTTTGTACTAATCCAATATTTTATAAGAGATTTTATGCTCGACCATGCCGAAATGTAGTAATTATACACCTGGTAGCAGCCTTTTAATGGACCTCATTAAAGTACACCTATTCATTAAAGTTCAGGTGTTCCACCAATCAGAAAATACCATTGTAGCAATATGAAAGCGCAAGTATCGATTATTTTCGGATATGCACTCGAAAGACAACAATAAATCACCTATATTTGAAATAAAGTTAGTTCTGTTACTGTAATAATTAGCGTTAATTGTAAATAATATTCAAATAAATTCAATTTGTCATCTCGTTTTTCATTGTCTAATTCAATTTCAAGGTTATATCAAGATTAATGTTTATTTTACTCTCTAGATTATATCAAGGTCAATGTCGACATTTGTTTCTCGGAAAAAATCAATACTTTCGCGTCTGCGCACATCTCACAATTTATGAGGTATTGTACAAGGTCAGTTCCGCTCCTCAGTCAGATAAGAATAACATGAATACTTATGAATAATTTCAAGTTAGAAATATGGTCGAGCATAAAAAGTCGTATGAAACTTGACTATAATGGTAATTAAGACGATCGTATGAAAATTATGAAACGAGCGCAAGCGAGTTTCATAAACATACTCGTGTCTTAATTACTACCATTATAGGCTCGTTGCATAATGTACTATTGTCAAAAAATTAAATATGAATGTTACATCATTTAAAATAACTGAAAAGATACTTAGAAAGAGCTTATTTATCCACATGTTTTGTATTCTTCAAACACTAATATAGAGTGACTTCATTTTTAAGGTGAGCATTAAACTGAGCTTCCACAAAAAGTAAAATATATTTTTTATGATATGCATAAGGTTATTGGAAATATAGCAGGGGATCCGTAAAATGCCAATCATTGCCTGGAACATTAAAGTTTTAAAGTGCTTGGTGGCTGTGTGATTACATTGATTTGGATTTTTTTAGGTTGTAATGCGTATGAAATAAATGAAATGTCAGATCCCAAAACGCGTTCAGTTCATTTTTATGAAAGAACCGGGCTAGTTTTTTTTTTAATCCACCGATCTACGGACTGAGCGAGTTTTCAAGTGACATGAACAATTACACAAACTTTTAGACAAGGATTGGCGTTGTTTTGGAAGAAAAAAAGCATAAAGTATAATAATAGAAGTCTAAAAAATCATATATATGTATGAATAATAAAAATGGCCAAATGGACTGAGCTTGTTTTGAGATCATACTCTTAATTTGCTGAAAGGTCTAATCTTAAAGAAACTTTGTTTAATTAGTTTCAAATAGTCATCACTTGATGGGGATCATTTTAGCACGATCATAGAAGAAGGGCTTGAATTTTTTTATGGATATCCTAACCAGCGCAAGAAAATAAATGCATACGATGAAAGAGTAATGGAACAAAGGAAAATTCTCTCCGGTTCCGGGATTTGAACCCGGGTTTTCAGCTCTACGTGCTGATGCTTTTATCCACAAAGCCACACCGGATACCCACCCCGGCGTCGGACAGAATCGTCTCAGTTTAAGTTCCAACTCTTGGGTTCCCTCTAGTGGCCGCCCTCTGCACTAAGTCATAGATGTCTGTGAACGTAGGACTAAAGTCCACACATGTGCTATGTGCACTCGTTATGAGTGACTAGTTGGCCGGGATCCAACGGAATAAGCGCCGTCTTAAATACGAAGTGATTTACGCATGTCATAGGCCTATATATTATTTTAATGTACCGAAGTACATATGATATTTCCATGCAGATATTCTGCGTCATCATACGATGAAAGAGTAATGGAACGGAGAAAAATTCTCTCCGGTGTGGCTTAGTGGATAAAAGCATCAGCACGTAGAGCTGAAAACCCGGGTTCAAATCCCGGCGCCAGAGAGAATTTTTCTCCGTTCCATTACTCTTTCATCGTATGATGACGCAGAATATCTGCATGGAAATATCATATGTACTTCGGTACATTAAAATAATATATAAAATAAATGCAGCTTTCTCTGTACAAGCCATTAGTATTAACTTGATAGTAATTCATGTACTACCGTCAGTAGTGTAATTAATTTCAGGGGGTTATTCTTTGAGATATTTCGAACAAAAAAGTTTAATACAATTTTGCTCATTTGTGCTTCCTTTTCGAGATAAAAATTATTTTATATGAAACATTTCATAGCGTGTTTTGGGAAAGCCTTTGATTTAATTCCCACTATGCTCAGTCAGTTTAAGAGAGCAGTGTATTATGATACTAAACGATTCATGGAAATTTAGTTTTGACCTTTAAATGTGCAGAAATTTGATCTGAACAAATATAATTTTTCGTTCTGCATAGTAATTTTTCAGTATTACGTCTGATACCAGATTCAGAATAATCTTTCTCATTTCTCCACTGCATATCCTCAGGACTGTAGATAAGTATATTTATTTCATGTGAGAGGTCAGATTTTGTATGAACGACTCCTGCAGTCTTCTATTACACCATCCAGCACGACAGTTATGGCAGCGAAGTTGCCGAATGGACACGGCGGGGCACAAGTTTTGACTTAATGCCCTTTCAGCGGCGTGGTTCATACATACTGTAGGTTATATTGATTCAGAAATTTTTTATCGTTTCCTACACGCGATAAGAGACCACTTCATAGTTCGGGATTGCGTGACCTTTTTATAAGGCACGACCTGTGAATGTTACTAATATTTGGGACAGATCTTAATTTCTTTTAAATGAGTTTAGCAATCTAGGTAGTTAAAGTATAGTAATAAATGCAGAGTTTAATAGTTGTAATATACCTATGCCCTTTAATGAAGGAGTAATGAAATTTTGTTCTTCATCTTTTAAATTTCTGATTGTAAGAAGTATAAAGATAGAGTATCATGATACTGCAAAAAATCTGTTTCGATACTTTTAAGGAAATACGCGTCTTTAACATCCCTGTTATAAAAAAAGTGAGAGGAAATTTAAGGAAATCTCAATCATTACGTCAAAATTTTGTACTCTAATTGAAGTAATAAAATAGGAGCTGTATCTTCTTTAACATTGCAGTATACATAGTTAGAGATGTGAGTTTTTGGTACCGTATTAATGATAGGTCTATACGCTAAATGTGTTAAAAATTAATTTTACGCATGGCAAATGCAAATCCTTTAATGAAAGTTCAACATTTAGTGAAAAATATCCGCGAATTTTCGCGAAATAGATATTAATTCACGAAATTACTTCATAATCACGATCTTCTCAATAAAAAAAAGGTTACATGGAGAATTCGCACGAAAAATCACTATTTCTTCCAAATAAAAAGTGAACACTTTCTTCGTTATAAAATGTACATGAACATTTCTACACGTGTGGTATCTAACAACGATGCACGCATAGTTTCAGTGCTACAGGGAGTAGCGCAAGAAGACAAGGGTTATTTCTCTTTCCCGCAACAACTGTCTTCTTGATCTTCTTGAACACAGTCGAATGAAATTGAATTATGAATTTAATTAATGACGCAAACAATTTTCTGTTGTTTCAAAGGGGTTGTTTCAATAATAATCTTGAAAAATGTTATTTTACTATTTTTTTAATTTCTTTGGGATGCGAAATATGCAAGAAATTGCATAGTTTTTAATAAATATTCACCGAAATAAAACCATTTTAATCACCGAAATTAGTGCAAAATAATCAACAGTAATCTCACTAGAAGTTTTGATTTATCTAGAGAAAATCAAAACTCGAGTGGGATTTAATTGACTATTACACGATTAGAAGAAAGTATATAAAGATTAGAAGTAACGAAGTACTCCAATACAATAAAATATTAATTGACTTACGAAAATACAACTGTCTTCAAATGTATTATTGTACCATCTCAACATTACAAATATTACGCTAGTTGCATGCTAGATGGCAGTAGTGTCTTTATACAGACACTGTAATGATTACTATTCAATAAATCTTAATATCAAACAATCTCTGATACGTGACTATCCATAATATCATATAGCAGAAGTTCTTTTTATCCTCTCAGGGCAGAAGCTATAACATAACCTAACTAATATACACAAGTGTTAGAAAAGTTTTAATTAACGACGATGACATAAAAAATAAACATGAATAATTTTAAAAGGAATAATTATTGAATGTACAATTTTCAAATTTGAATGTGGTTGGTGGTTCAATTGATGTTATATTGGACGTGTGCGTAATAGAAGTGGAACTCGTTGATTTAGGCCTACATTGTGTATTCAACTTATTCAGGATTTCCGAATGGTGCTCTTCATATATTTGTAAATCGGATTTCAGAAGATGCATAGGTATAATCAGTGATTTTTATTAATTCTTGTTCTTGAATGCCAATGCGAGTCATATTTGAAACTGCTGTGCATCGACTGGAGTGGTTTGTAATTTTATATATATATTTTTGACATCCAGACCAGCGCAGTTTCAAATGTTGGCAAACAAAGAAACAAATGCTAGGGACGCGATAAAATTAAACAAATGCTAGGGACGCGATAAAATTAAACGAATGCTAGGGACGCGATAAAATTGTGCGATAAGCAGCCATGATTGGTTGAAATACGTCCTTTCGTACCGTTTTATTGGTCAAAAGTAGTATGACGTAGTAAGAGTGTAATAGTCACCATAAAATCACATCCCTAAGCAAAGTGTATTTTACTTGATATTCATGTGTATACAAAACCCATACACACAATATTTCCATGACTATTTTGTGACAAACATTCAATCGAGCGAATTGGGGAGCCAGGACGAGTTTCAATGGTGGCAGAGTATTTAATTTAAATCCATGGCCCCAAGTTAATTTTGATGTTATCTATTTAAACCTTACAATTTATAAATGAAGTGAAGTGTTTTACTTTTGGCATTACAAATTATGCCTTTTTATGTGAAATACAGAAGATAAAAATTCATCTTATTTGGAAGATATTAAATGAGAGAGTCAGTTACAAATTGAAGTAGTGGCCTACATTTTTTAATGACGAGCCCGACGCTATCACTGCTAGATGACAGTATTATCGATGTATGCACAAGAGAAACAAAGAAGCAGCAGTTGTTGCAAGATGGTGGTACCTCTTTACGGTAGCGCAAGGAACATATTGAAGTAAAATTTAATTCGAGGAAAAAATATAGATTTTTTAAAAACGTGCACGAGGTCAGAATGGACCAATTCACATAAATATTATTGACTGTAGTGTATGTTATTCATTTTAATTGTAATTAAAATTATTTCCTTAAATTGAATGTTTATACATAATTTAACTGTATGGAAATTACAATAGTTAAAAGGAAGTATGTCCTGGGGAACGATGCTGCGTTTTATTGAAAGATCTGCGTAAAGAATGTTGAAGATCAACAATTTACAAGCCTGTTTAAATTACTGTGTGCTATCGGAGATATTTTCTCACTTATCATTCTATAGCTCATAGGTTAACTATATACTAAAATATTACATGATCTCCACACCTGTGGAGTAACGGTTAGCGCGTCTAGCCGCGAAACCAGGTGGCCTGGGTTCGATTCCCGGTCGGGGCAAATTACCTGGTTGAGGTTTTTTCCGGGATTTTTCCTCAACCCAATATGAGCAAATGCTGGGTAACTTTCGGTGTTGGACCCCGGACTCATTTCACCGGCATTATCACCTTCATCTCATTCAGACGATAAATAACCTAAGCTGTTGATAAAGCGCCGTAAA
Source organism: Periplaneta americana (assembly GCA_025594305.2). Classification (NCBI taxonomy): domain Eukaryota; kingdom Metazoa; phylum Arthropoda; class Insecta; order Blattodea; family Blattidae; genus Periplaneta; species Periplaneta americana. The sequence continues at coordinate 11,795,451 of JAJSOF020000025.1, read as the reverse complement.
ATAACCTAAGCTGTTGATAAAGCGTCGTAAAATAACCTACTAAAATAAATAAATAAATCAAATGTTGTGTCTGAATTTATTTGAGAAGGAATCTAGGTACTTTATTTATGAAAACAGCGTTGAAATAACGAAAATTACGACGAAGTTACTGTACAACGGCCTCCATTATGAACCTGTCCCTTCCTGAAGACCGTGGGAAGTTAGCCATCAGTGCACTCATGCGTGCGTCTTGCCCCATTAACACAGTGTTGGTGAGTCATTGTCACAGGTGAAATATTTTTGTTTACTAAAATAACAACTACAGAAAAATATATGTACACCTGGCACACGTCTCTGTTTTTTTTTTCTGCGTGAATATGGTAACGTGATATTTGTTTTAATTTGATATTTCAATACTAGCCGTACCCGTGCGCTCCGCTGCACCCGTTAGAAATAAATATAAAGTAATTACATAATTAAAATAGAACATTTGATCCAGGGAACATTCGTGTTTGATAGAAGGATAAATCGTTTAATATGTTACTTAATTTAAATTGCATACAAATAATTAAAATGCGATCATTTTGGTCCAGAGACCACTCATTGGTGCAATGACAATTCCTTTAACTTGTTTCTAATTTTTATTACATGCAACCATAGTTTAATGAACATTGACATCATTTAGATTTAATGTGTATAATTTATTTTACTTGTTATAGGTTTCCATTGAATTATGGTAATAACTTAATTTTAACCCTTGTTTTCTACGTATTCAGTAAATGGCGTTTGGTCCACTATGGTTCTGAACCCTTCAAATAGCTTAAATTATATTATATAATATTACATTACATATATTAAATTAAATTAAATTAAATTATATTATATTATATTATATTATATTATATTATATTATATTATATCAGAAGTTACTGTAATAACATTATAGCATTATGTCCATCTAGAGAAACTACACTTTCCAATTGTGAAATAATAATTAATTATACAAATCGGTTAATTTAGCTTCCGATATTACTTCATACAAACACAGAAACATTCTCTGTAGGCTATCTTTCATAGCTTCCGATTGTTTCTGTCCAAGGCCCCTTATAGACGAAGTCATTTGTTTTTTATTTCAATATACGGCCTTAGATGGCAGTTATTTTAATTTTAAAACTCATTTATCTCATTAAATATCAGTCCTATCAAAATTTTTGAAGGGATGAAACTTATCGCAAATTATTTTTAAAGAAACTTTTATTATGTATCATTTTTCATAAAAATCAATAATAAGCGAGATATTTCGATTTATTTAATTCAGGCCCCTTATAACCCCCTTTTAAATAATGTATTTTGAATGCCATATAGCCTAAAATCTAAGTTACAACGAACATAATTTATATTCCAATTTTCATCGAAATCGGTTCATGCATTATCGCGTGAAAAGGTAACAAACATACAGACAGACAGACAGACATACATACAAACAAAAATTTCAAAAAAAGCGATTTTCGGTTTCAGGATGGTTAATTATATATGTTAGGACCAATTATTTTTGGAAAATCGAAAATTACCAGAAAAATTTCGGCTACAGATTTATTATTAGTATAGATTATGTAATACATCTTAATATATAAAATTGAATGTGGGTATGTATGTATGTATGTATGTATGTATGTATGTATGTATGTATGTGTGTATGTATGTTCTCTATACAAATCTACACGCTTTGACCGATATGTGACAAAGTTTGCACATTTAGGGGAGAGTCGGGTAGTATCGGACATCGGGTAATATCGGACAGTGCGTTTCTTTCATCTACCACCATATGGTAGTACCTGAATGACATGGTTACGTTTCTCTATGCGACATCACAGAAACGTAACCATGTCAATCAGGTACTGTCATCGTGTGGTAGATGAAAGAAACTCACTGTCCGATATTACCCGATGTCCGATACTACCCGACTCTCCCCTAATCTTCATAACCAGGAGAAGAACATAGGCTACATTAAAATTGTGCAAATGGAAGTTAAATTCATTAAAATTATAAAAAATAAAAATAAATAGATCAAATCTTCTTGTATAATATTAAAACGCAAAATCTACTATAGTCAATTGCTTTTTATTATTGTCTGTTATATTCAACATCGACTTTCACGAGGCCATGGAAATTTTAACACGAAATTAAATTACATTGTTGTTACAGATCATGAAGGCTAAAACCAGATAATTCATGCAATAACTTTCTTTACGCAGTCCAGGACCGTATTATGAATTCCTCGATGCAGTTTTGTAGATAGTGAGCAAACTGTTTTATACAACTGAATTCTAGAATTCTTTGAAACTACAAGGATTGCTACCACATAATTTACTTAATATTGAATAACCAATAGTACTATTGCGAAATATTGACCCACAAAAATTATGCACGAATGAGAATTATTGATGTGAAAAACTCATACGAAACGTAATAGAATTGGCAATATTCACTGCAAAAATAAAAGGAGATGTTTTTATTCCACGTATTGCTAGGATACTCATTCAACTGCAATTTCAATGCCACAAGCAATTGTAATGGCCATATTAAAATGAAGCTCAAGGACAGTTGCTCAAAGTTGCAGACATTAACTAAAAAACTGCGTGTTTTTTACATCCTCAACTATATTTTATACAAAGAAGTGAAAAAAAAAGATTTTACACATATCAATAAGCAATTCAATGATACTTTTGCCATGTTGCTAATGTGGTATGTGAATGTACATAAGCCTACTGAAAATAACATTGTATTAATTCTCAAAATATTGTTGTTCACGTTGCAAATTTAGTATGTTAAGCGTTGTGGAAATAAAAATCTCTTAATTTCTAAAATACCGGTAGGCCTATACGTTTCTCAGAACATTAGTATTAAATTTATGTTAAAAATGACTTATTGCGAGTTTATATTGTAACTGTACTCTGTGTGTAAAATTAGAATTAATATAATATGTTCTGAATTTATGAGATATAGTTTCAAGTTATATAAAAAAAAACTGGATATGATATAAGTGGGTGTACAGCGTTCAAGAGGTAAAAAATCTTCCAATATAAATTAAATTATATATGTATATATTGATTCAATGCTGAAACTGATCAGAAAGAGGAGAAGGAATTATATTTTCGTTGGGTTTCACTTTGTTTATAGTTTGATTTTTCTATTACTTTATTTGTATTTCTGGCGATGCGGAAGAGAAGGCCTAATGGCCTTAACTAGACCAGAATAAATAAATAAAATAAATAAATAAATAGAAACAAATAAATAAAAATAAATAAATAAATAAATAAATTTAAAACAACAGTTTAACTTCAGGCACATGATGAAATGTTTTCTTCGCGGTGCCTGATTTACAACTGTTTTAAATTGAGTTAACCCTGGCAGGCATTTGGCTAAGGAGTTCATTAATTCATGTAAGTGACGTTAAGTAAAGAATCATCTTTATGGGCGAGGAAAGCTTAGTAAAGACAATTCGTTTTGGTTGTGTATAGTTATGTTTCCGAGATTTCCGAAAATTTAATAACAAGTTTAATTAAAAATAGAAGCAGAAAGGAAAACCCAGGCAACGCGGGGTACTTTCAGCTAGTAACCTATAAAGGTAAGAGTAATGGTAGCTACTTCACATGCCATGAAGACAGTTTGGGGGAAATGAAGGTAGAGCGCCATGCTTTCACTAAGAGAAATGAGGAGTACAAACGGCACGAAATCTACAATGTTCAGCGTTCATATTGAGATAATTGCTTTAAATTTTGTTTTAAAAAATATTATAGTGCATTCAAGCCACCACTGAAACTCACCAGTAGGGACCGGATTTTTATGTAATTATATTATATTATATTCCTTTCAACCTAACCGTACATAAATAACAAATCTTTGCGAATCCTGTAATTACCATTAATATATTAATATTTAATACATATTTACCCCACATTGCATATTATGGCTTGGTATTACATAAATCTACATATTTAAATGTTCTATTCATTTTTACTTCTCTGAAAAGAAAAAAAAAAACGTCTCTTGGGGAAGTTTACAATTTGAAATACACAGATTTAAAAAGCCTTTTTACCTACCCAAGAAAGGATATATTTCGGGACCGAACATAACGTCCTTAGTTCCAGAAAGTAATACCCATCCTCATCCTAATCCTTCCAGGGAAAACCCATGTCAAGTCTGACATGAGACTTTCAGGTTATTGCTTGACCTCTTTATTTTAAATGTAGTAGACCTATACGGAAAAGGGATTTTCCGAGCAATTAGAAAGTATGGTTCTCGGCTGGAGTAACCCTACCCTTCTCAATGAGACAGGAATGTCGCTTTTCAAACAACAGTTTGTAAATACCTATAGTTTGAGGTTTTAGTAGGTACTTTGTTCCTTACAGGGAGCAGCTAAAATGCATGTGTCCCACAGCTCTTCTTATTTTCTTCTAATCCAGTAAAGCGAAACAGTGCTTGCAGTACTGTTGTATCATTCATTTCACTCAGTTCTCTAGTTTTAGTTCTTACAGTACCTATAAAGTGCAAGTGAGTTTATCTAGTGTTTTTAACTAACTAAAATAGCCCCTGTATCTTCAATCCTAACAACAAAAATAAAATTATGAATTGCGATGGACGAAGCTTTCACTACAGATGGAAAAATAGTAATGTGTCAAGTGTGCGGTAAAAAAGTCGGGTGCTCTATGAAATCACAACTGGAGAGTCTTACCTATCCTATACCTGCCAGATATTGATATTAAATATTTTCATGATATTACATATTTTGGTACATATTCAGCTTATTTTTCTTACATAAATATGTACATATGTCACACCTTGATATTACATAAAAATCCGGTCCCTACTCATCAGACATAGCCCATGTTTGTAAACACAGAGTATACACGATCACAATAGAACGTCGCAGCTGGTGAAAAGAGGTGAACCCACCCTTCCGTCTTCCAACTGCGGTTGGGCATCCCTGTTTAGATCACGCGTTGCTACGACGGGAGACCATGAATCACATCATCATACAGTGGAAAGGTAATAGTGTGCTATGCGTTATCTCCTGGCGACATAACAGACCCATTATATTTTGAAGATGAACAGAGAAGCTCTGTCGCCATGCCATCTGTCCGGTATGTGAATATGGTTGAGATATTTCTAAGTGACGAAGTCGCACAGTTTCCTGTAGTTACACAATTCCAGCACAATGGAGCTTCTGTCCATTTAGTCAGGCGCTCACTGAATGTTTTGCGACAACTGTTTCCATATCAGTTCATCTCTAACAGAGGTGACATTTCTTGGCCTTCAATTCCCCGATTTGACAGTTTTTGGTTAACTTTTACTTTTTGTGTATAGAGTAGATTATAAACCGTCAAAGAACATTGTGAGTCACAAAACAACCATTCATGAAAAGAATGCCGTTTTTCCTAAAGACATTTTACCAGTAGCGGCCGGTGATCCAAATCCTCGGTGAGGCCAGATGCAACTAGTTTAAGTGCCTCCGATTGAAAATGTTTATTTATGATATTAATTATTATTGTTGTTATATTATTAATATCATTATTACTGTATTATTAGTCTATTATTATTATTATTATTATTATTATTATTATTATTATTATTATTATTATTATTATTATTATTAGTAATGAAAAATAATAATTTCACTCACCAAATAAGCTGTTATGCTGCGAGTTTCAGTAATAGTTTCAGTGTGATGAAGCAACCCATATTGTGTGTTGAAATTTCCCTTTCATTCTTTTCTTTTTATTTTTTTCCTTTGACAGCGACAAACAAGGCCAACAGAGAAGTTTATTTTGCACCACATTACCACTTAACCGTTTATGTTGCCCATACCAGGATGCAATAGAAACTCGCGTTTTAAGATTATCTGTCAGAAAAATTGTCAGTGATGTCGTAGGTATCTCGGTCGGCTCTCTCTTTATTTAAAACTTCCTTTCTTTCAATATTATTTCTTCTCGAAAAAGGACACTCTAACAATGAATTAACTACTTACTTACTTACAAATGGCTTTTAAGGAACCCGGAGGTTCATTGCCGCCCTCACATAAGCCCGCCATCGGTCCCTATCCTGTGCAAGATTAATCCAGTCTCTATCATCATACCCCACCTCCCTCAAATCCATTTTAATATTATCTTCCCATCTACGTCTCGGCCTCCCTAAAGGTCTTTTTCCCTCCGATCTCCCAGCTAACACTCTATATGCATTTCTGGATTCGCCCATACGTGCTACATGCCCTGCCCATCTCAAACGTCTGGATTTTAAGTTCCTAATTATGTCAGGTGAACAATACACCAGCATTATTTCTGGCATTTGTTTCTGTTTATATTTTCCCGAAATACATAACAACATTGGCCCAGATTCACTACACGAAGTACAACACCCTCGCTTAAGTCATAAACTAAGACATAAGAGGAGAGAATAGTGTTGATCTCTGCCTGCCAAAGAGCTGGAATGTTTGTTATTTATGGCCTATTTAGGAAGACAAGTCACCCTATTCCCACCCCACTGTACCCTTGAGGCCGGCCCATGGTTGAGAGGAGTGAAACCTGACCAGGCCAGACAAATTGTGCCTCAGTTACAACGTTTAAAGCGTAACGTCAAAAGCCCGCGAAGACAAACGAAAATCCAGAAGCAGACCCGGCACGAGCGATCCTGGCCTCAGGAACAAATTTTACTACAAAAAAGATCTATATACATTACAAGCCAGACCCGGCACGAGCAATCCTGGCCTCAGGAGCAAATTTTACTGCAAAACAGGTTTATCTACATCACAAAGTTTTCAAATGCTTCTACAGCGATATATGCTTCATTCAAATAACTAATACATTATATAAAAACACAAAATTTGATTTCAGTTAAGCCAAGTGACTGAGGCCCGGCCTCACATGCCTCAGTCAATCAGCCGCCACTGCATTATACGCGCAGTAGTGCATGATTTAGATGTGTGGAATGCCTGAGGAGGCAGGGTGACCACTTGGACGATATTATATTCCGAAAATAAAAACGTTTCATATGATTCAAGCCAGAAAATGTGTAAATTCATAATGTTTTTAAACATAAAGCTGACTTCCTATAATAACCCGTTTCTCGCTGCATTCTGTATTTGTCAGCAAAATAGGAAACTTGATGAGGCGAAGAGAACTGGCCGATAATTTTGTATTGTCATCGTTTACAGCATGTTTTTATAAAAAAGAAACATGCTAAGGATTTTATCTCCACTTGAACTGAATTGATCCCGAAAACTTATACTGGGTGTTCAGTTCAAAATGTGTCATGGCTCGCTGTATGCCGTCATGTGGCTAGCCGATGAGCCTAGAAAATTCAATCTTCCTACACTTCCGCAGAGGTGTATAACCTGTGAGGCAGAGAAGTTGCCTAGCAAGTACGGCGTTCATTCTGAAGAGTACGTACCGATACGTACGGTAACGCCGGTAGTGGCAGGAATGTGAACTGTTTGGAAATACGTACTGTCGGGATATGGGGAGAGGGTTAAGACGATTACTTACGTATTTGTTGACATTAACTTCGACGGTCAACATCGACACGGAGCATTTGATTTGTGTTGTGGAATGTTACCGTACGGAACCGATGATAACAAATACCCTGTGTACGACTTGCCGGCGCAAAACACAGTTCGAAAGAGGTTATGGTAGCACACAGACCGTACAGACCGCCATCTGTTGCTACGACGTTCAAGTTATACCGTATACATTCTCAAGTTCAGATTGAAGAACGCCTTAAATAATAGGCAACTTCTCTGACGTATAAGCTGAAACACGCTTGAAATCGGTGATCCAACAACAGTGACGTCATGACACACTTTGAAATGAACACCCAGTATTTCAATAGCCATAGAGCGTTCGAAGTTCAGAAAATACATTGAGTAGGCCTATATACGCGTCTTCTTAACGAATATCCCTCCTCATTGTAATATAGGCCCTATCTAAAATAAGTTATTTACATATTTTCTAACGTGTATAAAATAACAGAAGTAAATCTAAATACATCTTGATTACACAACTTTTAACACTACATCACATTGGAAAACGTATTATATGTCTTTCATTTGTTAAATTTTATGTTACCTTGTTACATGTTTCGGCCTGCTATCGGCCATCATCAGAACTGGTTGTTGCTGGTCTTGGCGCCTTTTATTTTGTTTCCTGTGGGAGTGTGTTTGTGTAGTGTAATGTGGAGTCAAAGAGTGTGTGTGTTCTGAAATTGAGTTTTTTGTTCAGAATTTCATTTGGATGTGTTTTTGTGTGTTCGTGTATTTCGTATTGTTCTAGTGTGTTTAGTTTCTGCCGTCTGTATTCTGAACAACAATATTATTGTTTATACAATCATGATACAGTTACCATAGCAACGAAATATGCATCGATAAACATCCCCAAACCTTCTAAACAGTAATGGTACCTATATGAAACCAAACTGCTGATATGTACGGAAGATACAGCTGTTTCAAATTGAGAACTTACTTTTCAATAACCTTATATATAATGTCAAAAGTAACCTAAATAATTTAGCGTGAAACAGTAACTATGTTGCCAATACCCTAGTATTATAGAGGTTGATCATTTCAAAATCAGAGAACTTGTTAGATCACCAAAGCTTCTTGGTTTCCTGTCCCTGGTCTAACATTTAAATTCATCATTAATGTTGGCTTTCAGTTCTCCATGTAGAAACTGTTCTCATACACTAGGGTCTTTAAATTTACCCACAGGTACAAACAACGGGGTTTGATATCGGGATAGGAAATATCTGTTTCACATGACTTCTCTTCTGTAAGCCCTCTATATGATCGTTTTTGTTTTCTTGTCTATAATAGACCAGTTGCTCTTTGTTTTGTTTTAAATTTTATATATCGTGATCCTGGTAGTATGTTCATATCATGAATGGTCATATCATGAAATGATCTGTAAACTTTTCTTCTTGTTGTCCCCCAACAACAGAATTTTCACAAAAGAATAATAAATAATCATTGTTCTAACGTTTTTAGCACTCTTGGCACGAAAACACTGAACAATTCACGATCGGCAACTGATCGGTATATGTTTTACACTGAAATGACACACAATTATCTGCAACTTGGAGTGCACGTAACTTAGCAATACACCATTTTTAAAAGCATAATATTCAGTTCATGGCCTCGACTTGATGTTGTGGAGCATAAAAATGGTACTGGATAACATAATGCTTGGGTGGATTACTATACAGGATGTTAATGAATAACACCGAAATATTTTCAAGGAGTATAGAGGGTTCTTTATAAAACAGTTATATTACCGGTTGTTCTTTATGGTTGTGAAACTTGGACTCTCACTTTGAGAGAGGAACAGAGATTAAGGGTGTTCGAGAATAAGGTGCTTAGAAAAATATTTATGGCTAAGAGTGATGAAGTTACAGGAGAATGGAGAAAGTTACACAACACAGAACTGCACGCATTGTATTCTTCACCTGACATAATTAGGAACATTAAATCCAGACGTTTGAGATGGACAGGGCATGTAGCATGTATGGGCGAATCCAGAAATGCATATAGAGTGTTAGTTGGGAGGCCGGAGGGAAAAAGACCTTTGGGGAGGCCGAGACGTAGATGGGAAGATAATATTAAAATGGATTTGAGAGAGGTGGGATATCATAATAGAGACTGGATTGATCTTGCTCAGGATAGGGACCAATTGCGAGCTTGTGTGAGGACGGCAATGAATCTCCGGGTTCCTTAAAAGCCGGTAAGTAAGTAGGCCTAAGTATAGAGGGTTCGTAGACAAGCAGCATGAGGTTGGGAACCCATGACCAACGACGTAAAATGTTTATTGTACAGGGAATTAAAATAATTACAGTCTTGTACGCTTAAATCAGCGGTAAAGCGAAATGGGTTTACAATTTGTATTAGATGAATTCTCGTCTTCATAGTAATGGGAGAAACCCAATTGCTAAAAAGTAATCGACGGTTTTTTTTATAATTTAGCGTCGATCTGCAAAATTTACAGACTAATCTAAGGTTACCAGGCTCTCCGTTTCCCAGGGACTGTCCCCAAATTTTGCTTTTTGTCCACGAACAAAATTCGTCCCAGAAATATCCCCGGATTTAATCATTTGTCCCCAAATATTCCCAGATTTTAAGTGTTATTATAATTTTATGCTATGCGGATGACGTGTACACAAATGAAACACAAATTATTAGGGAAAACACGGAAATTTTACTTGAAGCAAGTAAAGCGATAGGTTTGGAAGTAAATCCCGAAAAGACAAAGTATATGATTATGCCTCGTGACGACAATATTGTACGAAATGGAAATATAAAAATTGGAGATTTATCCTTCGAAGAGGTGGAAAAATTCAAATATCTTGGAGGAACAGTAACAAATAAACGCAGAATAAATATGGGAAATGCCTGTTATTCTTCGGTTGAGAAGCTTTTGTGATCCAGTCTGCTGTCGAAAAATGTGAAAGTTAGAATTTATAAAACAGTTAGGCCTATATTACCGGTTGTTCCGTATGGTTGTGAAACTTGGACCCTCACTTTGAGAGAGGAACAGCGGTTAAGGGTGTTCGAGAATAAGGTGCTTAGGAAAATATTTGGGGCCAAGAGTGATTAAGTTACAGGAGAATGGAGAAAGTTACACAACACAGAACTGCACGCATTGTATTCTTCACCTGACATGATTAGGAACATTATATCCAGACGTTTGAGATGGGCAGGACATGTAGCACGTATGGGCGAATCCAGAAATGCATATAGAGTGTTAGTTTGAAGACCTGAGGGAAAAAGACTTTTGGAGAGGCCGAGACGTAGATGGGAGGATGTTATTAAAATGGATTTGGGGGAGGTGGGATATGATGGTAGAGACTGAATTGATGTTGCTGAAAACAGGGACCGATGGCGGGCTTATGTGAGTGCGGCAATGAACCTCTAGGTTCTTTTAAAGCCTTTTGTAAGTTAGGTCATGCGTTCGTATCTCAGGTTACTTTTCTAGGCCCTCTCTTTACTCAGTGAAAATATTTCGGTGTTGTTCATTAACATCTTGTGCATTGTAAGTATAATATTCACTTCCATTCAGCACAATGGAAATTATTAAAAAAACGAATAGTATTTGGAAAAGACAAACTATTCTAGTAACTAAATGACATGAGAAGTATAAACTGTTAGTCACTACAAGAAATAATCGTGCAATTGCTAGTACACAGTGATGGCATAGACAAGCGGAGTGAAGAAGTGAGAGCTGTTCCCAAGGGCCGTTCACAGTGGCAGCGTCTGTGTACTTCATAGCTAACATACAGACCTCCTCTAATTTTGACAGAAATACTCGTACATGCTGAATTCCAATTATCCAGCTTGTTTTAAGCCAGATCTGAGTTAATGATACCGTTTTTTTAATTAATGTTATATTGAGTTTATAGAAGCCTTTTTCACAACATCCCTCGCACTCCCTTATTTTATTAACTTGGCATTAATACAGGATTTTATTTTCTACGGAAGTAAAGGCTGGTTCACAATAAACCTGGAACGGAAACGACAACGAGAACGGAAATAATGTTAAAATAAAACTATTTAAACGTGAGCATTCACAATAGTTAATTGTGAATACTCACATTTACATAGATTTATTTTAACAATATTTCCGTTCTCGTTCTCGTTGTCGTTAAGTAATTAAACATAAATAGTTAATTGTGAATACTCACATTTAAATACATTTATTTTAACAATGTTTCCGTTCTCGTTGTCGTTAAGTATTTAAACATTAATAGTTAATTGTGAATACTCACATTTAAATAGATTTATTTTAACAATATTTCCGTTCTCGTTCTCGTCGTCGTTAAGTATTTAAGCATTAATAGTTAATTTTGAATACTCACATTTAAATAGATTTATTTTAACAATATTTCCGTTCTCGTTCTCGTCGTCGTTAAGTATTTAAACATTAATAGTTAATTGTGAATACTCACATTTAAATAGATTTATTTTAACAATATTTCCGTTCTCGTTGTGGTTAAGTATTTAAACATAAATAGTTAATTTTGAATACTCACATTTAGATACATTTATTTTAACAATATGTCCGTTCTCGTTCTCGTTGTCGTTAGGTATTTAAACATTAATAGTTAATTGTGAATACTCACATTTAGATACATTTATTTTAACAATATTTCCGTTCTCGTTCTCGTTGTCGTTTACATTCCCGGTTTATTGTGAACCAGCCTTTATAGTCCTGACTATTAGTACAATTTATTAAATGTAGAATCAGGAGATAAAAATCAAACAAAATAAGAGGATAATAGATAATATTTTAATTCAGCTCTTTTGCAGAAATTTATGCCAAATGGAAATAAAATTAAATTACAGTTGAATTAATGGAATATAAGAAAAGACATAAAAATTAAATCTATTATAAAATATAATGCCACAATTTCTATACTATAGTGAAGCATGAGTACGTAGAAAGAACTAAGATTTTTAAACTAGTTATAGGCTGCAAAATTACGAGTAAATTATAGAATAAAGGTTAAATGTGATTGGAGAGAACAGAAGATTACATAAATCAATTAGAAGTCTCTATGCCTTTTAAGGGAACAGAACGCCAGATCTTGTTAAAAGTCGCTTTTAGATGTATATGAAGTTATTTTCACTTGTTGAAAGTAGTGTAGGCCTACAATATACAGGGTGTAAGTACTATAACTGTGCAGATTTTAACAGCATATTCTTTGGATAGGGTACAACAAAAATTCTAATACCATATTAGTTCCAAATGAATTCTTTTCTAAAAAAAAAAATTCCCTAAAAGTTAACACTGTTTTATTCGATAAGTGCTATCGGTACGATTCCGAATTTTATTCTTATCATTAGAGAAAATAGTAAGAAATTGTATATATCTTCTTACAAATTAAATAAAAAGATTAACATACATATAATTATTTTCTGCCATTAGGAAGTTTGGCAACCCTACTGCAGTGACTAAAGGACGGAACTTATATTTAGACGGGGTGCGTGTGTGTTTTCATACGTGAGTCGGTGACGCTGTGTTGCCAAACTGCACTTAATTGAATAATTTCGAGGGAAAAATTGTTCCGGGGCCGGGTATCGAACCCGGGACCTTTGGTTAAACGTACCAACGCTCTCCCACTGAGCTACCCGGGAACTCTACCCGACACCGATGACCGATCCAATTTTTCTCTCTATATCCACAGACCTCAAAGTGGGCTGACAACCGTCAAGCAACCAACATTGAGTGCACACTAACTCTGTGTGACTTTAAATTGTGGTTTTCTGTTACGTACAGTGACGTGTATTATGCAAATTAAGCTTTCAGGAATAACACCCTGTAAGTTAATTTGAATAATTTCGAGGGAAAAATTGTTCCAGGGCCGGGTATCGAACCCGGGACCTTAGTGTGCACTCAAATGTTGGTTGCTTGACGGTTGTCAGCCCACTTTGAGGTCTGTGGATATAGAGGGAAAAATTGGATCGGTGTCGGGTAGAGTTCCCGGGTAGCTCAGTGGGAGAGCGTTGGTACCGTTTAACCAAAGGTCCCGGGTTCGATACCCGGCCCCGGAACAATTTTTCCCTCGAAATTATTCAAATTAACTTTGCAGGGAGTTATTCCTGAAAGCTTAATTTGTATGCACTTAATTATAAAACGCATAATATTAATGTATTCTACTGCCCCTTCAATCTGCACAATCATATTCTTTCCACTCTGTGTGTATCTTACATGTAATTAAAGCATGTAAAGCAACCCACTGTTTTTACCAACCAGAACTCTTTAACGGGACTGAATATTCTAATCATATGGCTGTTGTGTATGAATGAAGAAGTGTTGCTATTACTCTTGAACTTTACAATCTATCAATTTACAAATTTTACAGCATGCACACAACATTATCAGGTATATTTTGGTTTTTATATTGTCTTCCTACCTCATATACATAATTTTTTTAAATTTTTAAACCTGAAAAATATTAATTAAATTTTAGTTAAAAACATGGGTATTTTAGGAATATGTTTCTCAGAAACCCTTTACAGTACAGGTTTATAAAAATTCAAGCATATTTACAATGAATTTGACTATATTTACTGCTATTTTAACCACATTATGAATATTTTTCCAATAAAAATTAATTTTCCTTACTGAAAAAAATATTTAAAAACGTAATTTTTTTTTCATAGGTCGAAGGAAAAAAGACCTTTAGAGAGGCCGAGACATAGATGGGAAGATAATATTAAAATGGATTTGAGGGAGGTGGGATATGATGGTAGAGAATGGATTAATCTTGCTCAGGATAGGGATCAATGACAGGCTTATATGAGGGCGGCAATGAACCTCCGGGTTCGTTAAAAGCCAGTAAGTAAGTTTATTTTTTTCATACTTTTCTAGCTGTAAAATTCATAATAATTGTGGTAACTATGTGATAGTACCCATGCTTGTTCATTACCATGTTTATTTATTTAATTATTTATTTATTTACTTATTTATTTATGTATTTATTTCTATCTTTATTTACGGTATTTTTTATTTACTTTATTTATTTATTTACGGTATTTTTATTTACTTTATTTGTTTATTTATTTATTTACTTACTTATTTATTAACTTATTTATTTGTTTATTTATTTATTTAAAAGGGCAAAGCCCCAATTACAATAGACAGTACAGATATTTGGTTAAAACATAAAATTGGAGATAACATGAAAAAAGAGATAAAAACAGATACAAATGCAAGATACAAGTGTAGATACAAATGAAAATTTAAAAAAAAAAAAAAAAAGGACAAATATCTGCTACGTAAATAAAAGGCACAGATATAGATATAAATGAAAAATACAAAATGAAAATAGATAAATATAGATATCATAACCAAAAGCTATAAAATGTAGTTATAAATGGCAAATTACAGAGTAACAAATAGACAGGAAAAGTAGTTAAATAGGAGTGTGAAAAATTTGAGCTTCATAGCCCCAGTAATTTCTCAGAAAATGTTCCTAAATATCCAGGTTTTTAACTTAAATTCAATCAATATTTTTTCAGATTTAAAAATGTTTATAAAATCAAGTACATGAGGCAGAAAGATAATCTAAAAAGCGAAATATACCTGAAAATATTATGTGTATGCTATAAAACTTGTAAATTGATAGATTCAAAAGTTGAAGAGTAATAACAAAATATCTTCACTCATACACAACAGCAATACTCTCAGACTACCCGGTCCCCTTAAGGCACTGCTAGAATTACTAAGTATGCGACAGATCATTAATTTCCAGTGATGAAGAAGAGCAAGACAGTGCGAAAGAGGGTAGTGATAAAGGAGATGAGAAAGGGTGAAGAACAAGACGACGCAAATCGTTCCATCCCCCTAATTGGTGTGCCTTTGAGCTCGCCTGTGCCATCACTGTGAACGGGCCGTAAGAAACTATGACTGTGCCGTACCCATAGTCTCTTGCTGGATTTCTACCTTGTAAGACGGGTTGTCGTAGGCCGACTGACTCTTGCGGGTTGCGGAGATGGCTGCTTTGTTGTGGCCGTGCTTCCTCATGAGGATGAGCAGCAGTATGAGGGCGACCACAACGGCCAGGGCCGCGATGATGGCCACGGCAACAAATGGCCCATAGTAGTCCGTTGCCTCTACCAAGGGCTCAGGGCCTCCGCCCTTAAGTTTACCTGCAAAATGTAACATTTATTTATTTATAACTATCGTTACGAGACATTTAGAAACATGATAATAATAATAATAATAATAATAATAATAATAATAATAATAATAATGATTTATTTCAGCTGGCAGAGTTAAGGCCGTAAGGCCTTCTCTTCCACTCAACCACCAAAAAGTATACATACATATGAACTTACAAAGAATTCAACAATTTGATTTAGATGAGAGTTACATGTATACAAGAGTTATTTACGAATTAAACAACAAAATACTATGAACTATTAATTAAACACTGAAATAAACTGTGTAGCAAAATTAAGTTAAAATACATCGAATTTTAATATATTTCAAATAATATTAAATAATAGAAAGAGATTATTATGAGACAATTTTGAAAATACAGCACTACCAGGATGATGTCTAAAGAATGAAGTAACAATGTAGTCAGTGAGTTTAAATCAGTATAATTGGAGTGAAATGCTTATAAGGTTATCTTTTAAGCTGTTTTTAAAGATGTTTATTGTCTTGCAGCCCCTAATACTTAGTGACAAGGAATTCCATTGACGCGAGGTGGATACTGTAAAAGATGATGAATAACGAGGTGTTCTATGAAGAGGTCTACTTAGCGTGCCACAGATAAGTGATCTGGTATTTACGTCGTGGTTAGAATATAGATAAGAGAAACGAGACGAAAGGTAATTTGGTGTTGAGGTGTGCAGAATTCGAAAGAGTAAAGACAAAGAGTGTAAATTTCTGCGTTCTTTAAGTCGGAGCCACAAAAGACTTGCGAAGGACGGTGATACGTGATCATATCGTCGGATATTGCACACGTGTCTGACGCACATATTCTGAGCTCGCTGGTATCAATGAAAAGGGAAACTCAAATATTTTTTGTTATCCATTCGGTTAAATCACATGTGCTACTGTTAAATCAGCAAAAATTAGAAAACATGAAATTGATATTAACAGAAACAGAAACTCCAACAATTTTTTTATTTATTTTTTCACTGGAAAACATGAAACATGAAACAGAAAGAGAAACATTTGGTTCACAACCGTAAGTAAGTTACATGTGCTCAATGTGAGCTCCTTGTGTCACGCGACACACATCAAGTCTGTAATCAATTTCCTGCCATACACGTTGTAGCATTGCACCATCCACCAGTGCAATGGCCTCTGTGATGCGAACACGAAGATCCTCAATGGTAGGTGGTAATGGTGGCTGATACACTTGTTGTTTTATAAAACCCCACAGAAAAAAATCACAAGGAGTGAGGTCGGGGGAACGTGGAGGCCAATGCAAACATTTTAAATCTTCACGGTCAGCACGTCCAATCTATCTCCTTGGAAGTCGTGTATTGAGTTCGTTTCTGACATCTAAGTAGTAATGGGGTGGTGCCCCATCCAGCTGAAAAATGAGACCTTCGATGTCCTATTCCAGTTGTGGAAGAAGCCATGACTGTAACATGTCTAGGTACCACTTACGGATACTGGGCCCACTGGGTGGATCAACACCAAATTTTCTTCTAAAATTGCGTTGTACAGTGACAACAGACTGGGATATGTGAAAACAAAATGCCCTCCTGTCTTCGTTTGCAGTCATTTTTCTGTTATATCGTCTCCTAGCAACGAAATTAATAAATATATGACAGGTTCACCAACATAACAAAAATATTTGAGTTTCTCTTTCCATTGATGCCAGTATCATGTTTCTAAGTGTCTCCTAACGATAGGTATTCAAGTTTGTAAGCGGAAAGATCATTTATACTAACACTGTATAATTCCATTATTTAAAAATTGCTAGACGTCTCCATTTCAAAGAAAGAACGTTTTATTCCGTAGGTAGGCCTTATTACCTCCGGTTACCTTACAATTAAAATTATTAATTAGGAATTTTCCTGAAAGTCCTAAATTGGATTTTATAAAATCCTGAATATCTTTTTTAGCACCTAGTTATTAATAATCAGGCCCGGCCCAAACGAACGATGATGATTGTCACCTTCAGATAAAGGAAGCACAATGTGGTGCAATTTAAACCCTATGCAGCATGTATTCATTCAGTAAGATGTGAATAGTTTTATTAAGATAACTTCTGTGTCACCCGATCTACCATCGGGAAAGACAAATATAGACCTATTTATCTCTTGTAAGTACTTTCATGGTTTGGAGTCAATGCATCGTTGATCCCTGACCTAAGAAATGAAGGACAGCATGAAATTTACACTCGAGAGACATCGATATCCGAGAGGTGATTAGAGTTCAAGATCTTGACCTTCATGTACGTCAACTGTACACTTTCGCAGTTACATACGAATTAAAAACGGTTAAGGCCCATTCACAATGAAAATTAAACATAACCGTAACATAAACACAGAAGTTTGTGCCCAGGCTACCAAATGGGATCATTCACAATGATTCACATAAGCATTGACATAAACATTCCTGTAAGACGTTAACATGAAAGTTTGCAAACTCCAAACTTTCATGCTTAGGCCTATGCTTACGTGATTTGCAAACAAAACACAATCGTGGAGCGCTGAAGTATACGACAGAATATGAGGAAATGGCGTCGTTGTTATGTTTCCATGGTTACCAAGTATATTTGCTGTTATGTTTATGTTCCCATCGTGAATGATCTTGATTTTACCGTAACGTTTATATTCTTAAGTTAACGCTTACGTTATGTTTAATTTTCATTGTGAATGAGCCTTAACTCTAATAGGCTATTAGTTACGTAAAGTAGGAGTGTGGAGATTAAAAAAAGTAACTCGAAAACCAACATCAAATACCTTACTATAATAATACCGGACAGCTGTATACTAGCAGCATTGGCGTGAGTGCGAAAAATCCCGGACCTGACATCTAGCGCAGAGGGATGGAATTACGTCCACATATACAAATATTAACATACCAGTAGCGAGATTCGGACTATTGTTTAAAACGTGAGTTACTAATGTGGAATTATTTATGAAACACTTAAGAAATGTTGAATAATATTTAATGTAAAATTATTATCTTATATCAGAGCTGCATATTATGAGAAATATTGCATACTTCTTATTACTTCCGTAATTAATTGTTACATATTTTTTCTTTGGTTTACCGAGGCAAAATCAATCTGATATTAGGAATGAATTTACAGTAATGTTTTATATACGCATTGCTGACAACTGCAAATATAAAATATAGGGTAAGGTGGTACATTATGGATCACTAAAGACAGATTTTATTGTTCCAACCAACACGCATGTCTGTGCATTATGATTTTATGTTTATATAATCTTTGGACAATTTCTGATATGATACAAGTGTTTAAACAAAATTACTTCACTTAAGTTAAGCACTGAAAAATAAGTTTACATTTAACAAAAAATGATCCATAATGTACCTCAGTGGGTACAATTCGGATCCCTACATAGTACATATAGAATCACTGGCATTTTACACAAATAAACTGTTTTTTACCTTTTCCACCTACACAGATTTCATGATACCACATTTGGCACCCTTGACAACAAATACAGTCCCCTTTCCTTATGGATTCCGGACTATAATAATTCAGCAAACAGAATCCACACACATCTTTTCTTTTTGGTGATTCCGTGATGACACCAACACACTTCCTTTTAGCACTGTTGCGCTTCTTGCCTTGGATTTTGGTTTTATTTGTGGTTTGATTGCAACATCTCTTAACAGGAGTGGTGTCAATGTTTTGTGGGGAAGGAAGGTGGACAGAGGTCTGCAGTTTCCGTTTTCGGCAAGACTCCTTTCTAGGTGGAGAAGGCAACAAATTTTTTATTGTATCCTCTGGTGACGAAAAACAACTTTTATGACCTGAGAAGTTGTCACTTGAGAAGTTGCCGCTAGTTTTAGTGGATGATCCAGTTTCTGAAACTATAGGCTTGGTAGCATTTGTGTGTCTGCTTGAGGGCTCTCCAGAGGTTTGGGGCCTACTAGTGCTAGCGGTTGCATGACCAGCATTATTTTCGGCATCATTATTTGATTATATAGACGTGACTGCACGTTCAAATTTTTCCTCCGGAACAATGTCATCGTTGAATGGGAATATCCCAGTACATTGAAAACTTTTTAACAGTTGCACCTACGGAATCCGTGCTGTTCCAAGTCATGTTGAATATGGGACAGAATCATTTCTTCGACAGATTTTCATTTCGATGTATCCATTCAATTGCATTCTTATGGTATTTGGTCTTAAGTGACTTAAACAATGTTCTGTGTAATGGTTGTAAGACATGAGTGCTATGTGGCGGTAACCCTAAAAATTCATTTCATTCATCTGAAAATATTCCAAGGCTTGCAAACTCACATGGCTTGAATGATTGTCCAGAACTATCAAGACTCTGCCTGGGGTTTTATATGTATTGAAGTGATTCAGCCATGCCAAGAAGAGATTTTCATTTATGTACCCTGACTCGCTCATTGCCACTATCGAGCCTGGAGGCAAGCTGTCCTGAAATTCTGGGTGTTTCCTAACACTTTCAAAAATGACTATTGGAGGGATGAATCCACCGGATGTTTTACAACATGCAATGATGGTTACATTTTCCTCTCTTTCTGCGTTGATAATAGCAACAACTTTTCATTTCCCCTTTTGATATACTATCTTAGAAGGACACATTATAAGACTTGTCACACAATTCAAATTGTGTCCGTAACTTCTTTCAAGTTGCCGAAAAAATGCGCAACTGATTGCCTATTTAATCCTTGAACTCTGGCACGTGACAGACACTCGGGTTCCCTTACACTCGAATTTGAATGCCTCGTTAGAAATGCGAGAAACCAATCAATCCCTACAACTCTGTTCTCCGTATTCCATGGGTGTTTCACCTGACTTCCCTCTGCAAAGTTAAATGCGGCTTGCCTCACCTGAAGAGGTGTTAAACCAAGACTATTGCGTCTCCTACACGAAGCTTTCACCAAGTAGCTCTCTGTTCTTCAAGCTTCAGTTTTCTATGGAGTGCAGTAAAAGTAACTCGAAAGCCTCACTTATAAACAAATACCCTTCCTTGACGCTCTTAATTGCAGTGTTCATCACCGATGGCTTCCACTTTCGTCTGCATTTAGGTTCTGTTTTTACCCTTGACATCTACCCATTAACATGTAAGAAAAAAATATTAAAATCAACAACAAAACGAAAAAAAATTGTAATATATAAAATATACGCGTAGGACTATATATCAAAATAATTACAACAATAAATAATCGTCTAACTTCTCCCGATCCCATTTGTACTACTAGGCTATATCCATATTGTACCTAGACTACTGATCCATATTGTACCTAGACTACTGATCCATATTGTACTTTAGTAATGTTAAATGTATGGGGATCATTCATTGTTACAATGAAACAATAGGTGACAGCACTTGCACCTACAGTCGTCTATTTCATGGCATCATAAGACTGTATAAAAAGGAAAATGATTCTGCTATGTTTGAAGCTACACCAGGAACTTAAATACTGTGCAGTTTTATAAATTGAATATCTTCCATGTGCAAGTTTTTACCTTGCTATGCAAAATAAATTGTAGAGAATCAATGAATGGCACAGCTGTACTGAAACTCACACGATAAACACAACAAGGATCCTCCTTCTTGACCCACTGCTCAAAACAGTTCTACCAACAATAGTCTTGTAGAAAATTACGCTAATCTTAGCGTGATCCGTATTGTACCTATATCCATAATGTACCACCTTACCCTATAGTAACCTGATGCTTGCAATAATTAGTAAAGGCATGTGGACAACAATAAAACTTAATTTGATAAAACCTTAAAATCCAATACATTTTAACTTCTATTTATTTATTAGGTCTAAATAAAAAAACTAATTTGTATTTTTCTATCAACACAAAGACGAAGGAATTAGACCTACTAAAGAATGTTGTTGACTTTCGTTTTATGAACTGTCGGAAATCGAAAGTACGATTTGGAGCAATTTGTAATGCTAGTACTAATTCATAAAACTATTAACAAATTAACTAGCCCAGCAACAATATACATTGCAGTTGATTACAGCTTGTTTCGCGAGTATCTCCATCCCGGCAGTTGGTAGCAGCACCATCGTCTTTCGCACGTGAAACTGCTAGCTGTCCGATATTATTATACAGGGACATCATTTTATTTTTACTTCAATTTTTATTGTACCTGCGTTTCTAAATGTACTTGACTCCCATCCCTTTCACTAATGTCCTTGCTAACGTCAGTCACACAAACTTACGGCCGCTGTTGCTAGCAGTGAAATAAACAATACAGAGTACAGTGTGTTTCAGAAATATGTTGCATTTTCTATAGAAGAAAGAGCTTATATTATTGAAATTTATTTTCACACAAGTATGGTGTGTAGCATAACTGAATTTATCTGTGTGGACTGAGCACAAGTGAAGATTAGAGTTACCGAAAGTACGGTACCCTATAATATGGCACGGTACTAACAGCATTATTTAAACAAGAGTTTTGTTTTACTATTTGTAGGTATGAAGGACGATGATGGAAACTGGAATTACAATATAACCGAATGTGAACAACAGTTTTTTTTTTTCACAATTTCCTGATTATATCATTACGGAATATTTTCGTAGAAATGTCATTAATCTGGTAGATAAATTTAGAGCAACAGAGTGTACAGAAAGGAGGAAAAGTGTAAGATGGCCACCAAAGGTGACAGAAGATGTTGTAGAAGATGGTAGAGAAAGGATGCGGCGAGGTCCTAATAAGTTGGTCAAGAAGTTAGCTGTAGAAATTGGGGTTTTTTACGGAAGTGCTCACAAAATTCTCAGGAATAAATTAGGTTAGTAATATGCTGAATAAAGTAGACGTTACATAATATATATAACCGCCTGAAGACTTGAGTTTGTGAAAAAAAAAATTGTTACTATTCTACTGTTTTTTTTTTTTTTTCATAAAATACTGCAAAGTAATGACCAAACTGAAAATCGTAATACTGTATTTCCCTGTAACATAAATGGATACACTACTTTTCTCTCCTCCTATACCTAGTAAAATGATTTGTTTACATATTGTACTAGCAACTCCAAACTCCTGTAATGGAAGGGGGAAACAGTGTTTCTGAGTATAGCCAGGTTAATGTTAAAAATGTTGGTAAAAATAAAGTGATGTCCCTGTAGTAAGATATCTGCTAACATCTTCTACCTAGAAATTTCACCAAATTCAATTGTTTCTGTGATTGTCACTTTTCATGCATTAATGCTAAATTACAAGATATTATAGCCCTGAAATTAAAAGTAAAAGTTGACTGTGAATTTTAACTTGAAATGTATTGAAGTCGTTGACCTTTAGAAAGTGCAAACACTTACTTCAGATTCTAATTCTAACACAGTGACATTGTGTGCAAACGCCGGATCTTCGCACAGTTTCCGTTGATTCGCTCCGAGCACCTGGTGCACCGCATCCAAAAGCGTATAAGGTCGATTTTTTGTTTCCGAGTAAAAACTGCGCTCGGGGTTTATAATTAGGCAGGAGGCTTCCCGTGACAATTGAGCTCCGAAATAGCGACCTATCAGGGAAGGTCATGCTCGATGTAAGTTGCATAAGGGAGGCTTATTGACTGACCTTGCTGTGTTGCTCCGACGGAAGGAACTGCCCCGGGTTTCGTCATGAAATCTTGTACATTAGATTTCTTAATCTTGCCATTCGTAAGGTAAACTTCCAGCCATAGCCGATACCTGCAAACAGAAAAAAACTTACATTACACCAGAAGACACGACAAGTACAGGGACATCATTTTATTTTTACTTCAATTTTTATTGTACCTGAGTTTTTGAATGTACTTCACTCACACCCCTTCTACTAAGGAAGTTCCAACTCCACACAGAACCAAGACCGCAGATAGTAAGCAGTACTGAGTTACTGAGTACAGTACGTTCCAGAAATATGTTCGCGTTTTCCAGTGACGAAAGAGCTTTCAATATTGAATCATATTTTCGCACAGGTACTGTCCGTTTGCCTACGTCGCATCCCGATTTCCCCCACCTGCTTCTGCTCGCCCCTCTGTAAAAGCTGAGCTGTCTTATTTATTTTTTATTTTGATGTACCGAAGTACATATGATATTTCCATGCAGATATTCTGCGTCATCACATGATGAAAGAGTGATGGAACGGAGCTGTCTTAGCTCTTTTCTGAAAACATTAATTTCTCTTAGGAATTGGACGTTTACGTAATATTATACAGCTGTTTAATTTAACTTAAATAAAAGGACCTCGTTAAGTAATTAACTGTCACGTGATTTCTTCCCTTTCTACAATCCTGCGGCATAACCACTTGGACGGACAGTAGATAGCATGTCTGAGTAATTTTATATTTTCGGGTCGGGCAGAAGTGAAGATTGAATTTACAGTACGTAGAGTAGGTACAGAATTATTTCAACATGAGTTACTAGTACGAAGGACGAAACTGGCAATTGGAATTAGATGCAATAGTCTATAGTGCGATAATATTCACAAAAGAACTGAAGCCTATATCGAAATGAACGGCCACCATTTTCAAAATTGTGTTTAAATATTCATATTATGATTATTTTTCAATTTAACTTCTTTCTCTATATTGTACGCTAATGTGCTGTAGACAGTATAATATACACTGCATAATGAATACGTTCGCATGGATAACTCACTTCGTGAGTAAAAACACTTATTCTTAATACAGTACTGTACTTTGATTAAAGAAAAACGTAATGAAAATTATCAAACTCAAAATCGCGATATTTCCTAGTTTACGTAAATGGATGAACTACTTTTCTTCCATCCTATACCTAGTAGAGTGATTTGTGTTTTACGCCAGTATCATCGAACTCCAGTCTTGGAGGGGGGAGCAAGCGGTGTTTCCGGTTCTCTAAAGGTATAGACAGGTTAATATTAAAAATGTTAGTAAAAATAAAATGATGTCCCTGTATAATATTACGTGTTTCGAGACATGAAGTTTACCATTTATAGAAGTCAGTGGTTCAGTTAGACTCAGAGTGCATTACTTCGAACCTCAGGAGGGACATGCAAATTTCTCTCTTGCATGCTGACTGGGTGAATGTTTCTTGTTTCGGCTAATTCCGCAGTAACTTAAATGTTATTTTACTGGGGCATTACTGCAGTAAGGTTTGAAAGATTGTCAACAGATGACATCTTCCTCTAAATAATATATGGTGACGGTACGTTTATGCCGATTACAAACGACTGCACGCGTAAATAAATTTTCATCACAGAATTAATCAGTATAGCATTCTAAAATAATTTAACTGCGAAATGTTTACTTTCATTCCAACTTTATTAATATCATTCCTATTTTTATAACTCCGTTGTATACTTCTGAGTTGCAAATCAAGCTTTCAGGTATAACTCCCTGTAAAGTTGATTTGAATAATTTCGAGGGAAAAATTGTTCCGGGGCCGGGCATCGAACCCGGGACCTTTGGTTTAACGTACCAACGCTCTACCAACTGAGCTACCCGGGAACTCTACCAGACACCGATCCAATTTTTCCCTCTATATCCACAGACCTCAAAGTGGGCTGACAACCGTCAAGCAACCAACATTGAGTGCACACTAACTCTGTGTGACTTAAGGGTATATGTACGTGAACGACCAGAAATGCTATCAGAAAATGCAGGCTCTAAATTTCTAAAATTTTATAAGAAAATGAACTCACAATTGGACAAAAATTACAAGGTACCACAACAAGACTTATTAGAACTTAAATATCTGATAAAAGTATAAAAAAAAATTACTAGTAATATGTTTTAGAATTCACTTTTACTTTAAGTTAAATTTTCCAAAATTTGAAAATTTTCACACACATTATTTAATACCTCCACAACCATTATAGATAGAATTCTGAAATTTTGTACACTGATTTAACATGCATTTATGCAAAAGGTAGACTACAATAATGTCCATTTCTTTGAAAATAGAAAAATTATGCCACAAAACATTATGTAAATTTTAATATATTTTATGTAGGAAAAATAAAAAATAAAATGCATTAAAATAAACAACTCTACATGTCTGAGAGTAGTCTACTTTTCAGAAATAAGTGTTTATTACGTGCTGAAAAAATATTAAAGATATCAGAGAGACCATAACAATGTTACGGTTACCAAATGATGTAACTGCAGAATTTTTTTTTTCATACTTTGATAAAACTGGTTTGAAAAATATTATTAGTAACCTTTTTTAATACTTTTATCAGATATTTAAGTTCTAATAAGTCTTGTTGTGGTACCTTGTAATTTTTGTTCAATTGTGAGTTAATTTTCTTATAAAATTTTAGAAATTTAGAGCCTGCATTTTCCAATAATATTTGTGGTCGTTGTTCATGTACATATGCCCTTAAATTGTGGTTTTCTGTTAACGAACAGTGACGTACATCATCAATAAAATAGTCCGGGTTAAGTTCACTGTACGGGATGCTGTACTTGTACAAGAATCAGCATTCACAGAATAGGAGCGGTAAGCACAATAAACCTCAGGCTGCAGTGTAAGTTTTCGAGTTTCTCCTCCGTACAAGAGATAAAAAAACGCTCAAGCTAGGCGCATTTCCAAACCCACACCGGCTGACTACACTAAGGTTCGCTCCGTACCCAGATTTCGAGCAACCAACCCATCCCCTCTCGTCCCTAGGCCAGCTTCCTCTGTACGTCGCCAGCTGACGTTCGGAGAATTGTATGGGATGATAACGAAATGGAATAATGTTAATGGTTAATGATGTAGAAATATGGGGAAACGAGAGAACTCCCGAGAAAACCGCAATGGAGACCTTGTGGCCAAAAATGTCACTATGGGTTTTTGGATTTTTCAATTAAAAATCCCAAGCCTGACCGGGACTCGAACGCGAACCATCTGCGTGACGGTCTGACCACTCAGCCACCTAAATCATATAAGGTATTTGATTCTGGTTGGATAGAATATTTTGGTGGTCAGGGTATATATATACGTGGGGTGTAACTTAAATAGTGGCAATACTGCTGGAAAAGCGAAACGAGACGAGTTAATTGTTGTCACTTCTACCACATGCTAGTCTATATCTGCCCTCCTCCCCCCCAAAAGGACTCTTCCGTCCGACTCACAGCGCATGCGCTGTAGAGAGTTGAAGTTTGTCTCCTGTTAGTTACAGCTCTAAGCGGTTGTTTCGCCATGTTTACAACGCAGGAACAGCGATCTTGGCTAAAAATTCAATCTGCCCGTGGTCGTTCAGCACGACAATATCATGACGGTCTTGTTGAGGCATGTGGAGAGACGGCGTTACCATGCAGGACTGTTGCGAGGTAGGTTTGAGCCTTCAACGAGGAGCATGACGGCGTGGAAAACATGGCTCGGCCGGGTCTCCCGCAAAGACAGAATGTTAATGCACAGTATTTCCGTCAATTTTGGAGCATAATCTGAGACCAGCGTTGCGAGGAGAGCGCCCACACGTTTTGCAGAACCCTACTATCATTTTGTAGGATAACGCAAGGGTGCACACGGCACGCTCTGTAGCTGATTTGTACTGTCGCTGGGGGTGAGAAGTGCTTATTCAACCACTACATTCACCCGACTTAAGCCCCTGTGATTGTATTGTATTGTAATTATTAACATTCCATGGTATTCATACATTGCTTCACAGCTAGAATATGGAACAAGTCAAAAAACTTAATACTATTATAAAGTCTTAATTTATAGTCACAGTCTAGATGAAATATATACAGACGAGATTTACAATATAGTCTACTAGTACAACACATAGTTTTAGTATCAATTTCATGAAGTGTTATTGAATGTCATGAATTCACCTACAGGATAGAAGGCGTGAGAAATTAGGTACTTCTTTAATTTGGCCCTAAATAATTTTATGTTTTGAGTTTCATTTTTTATATCGATAGGGAGGCTATTAAAAATTTTTACTGCCATATAACGCACTCCTTTTTGATAGCACGATAGACTTGCCGATGGAGTATGAAAGTCATTTTTTTGACGTGTATTTATGCTATGAACATACGAGGAAGACTATTAATGAAAAGATATACTGACAAGCCATGGGCATTATTTGTAGCTTTTTGAAAATAGTCCTACACGACTCCCTAGATTTGGCACCTACCATTATTCTAATTACTTTTTTTTTTGTAATAGAAATATATTGTTACTATCTGTGGAATTTCCCCAGAATATTATTCCAAAACTCATTACCGAGTGGAAGTATACAAAGTATATTGTTTTTAAGGTATTGATATTTACTATCTTTTGCATAGATCTAATAGCAAAACAAGCTGAATTTAGTTTGGGGGTAATTTCTTAAATATGATTTTTCCAATTTAACACATTATCGATTTTTAAGCCAAGAAATTTGGTTGTTGTTGTTTCTAATAGGGATCTATTTTTAATTATTGCGCTAGAAATTTGCGAGGTTGAATTTGGACAGGATTTAAATTGAATTATGTTAGTTTTGTTACAATTTAATACTAATTTATTGACTGAGAACCAGTCACATATTTTGAAGAGAATTTCCTCTGTTGAAGATTGGAATGTGTTGGAGTTATTGGCTGTAATTACTATACTTGTGTCATCTGCAAATAATATGGGATGACCTACATATTTATTAGGGGGGGGCAAGATCATTTATTTTTTCATTTTATTGGGTTATTTTACGACGCTGTATCAACATCTAGGTTATTTAGCGTCTGAATGAAATGAAGGTGATAATGCCGGTGAAATGAGTCCGGGGTCCAGCACCGAAAGTTACCCAGCATTTGCTCGTATTGGGTTGAGGGAAAACCCCGGAAAAAACCTCAACCAGGTAACTTGCCCCGACCGGGATTCGAACCCGGGCCACCTGGTTTTGCAGCCAGACGCGCTGACCGTTACTCCACAGGTGTGGACTAGATCATTTATAAACACTAGAAAAAGTAGGGGACCTAATATTGATCCTTGAGGAATTCCATTATTAATAGTTCCCCATGTCGATGTAGATTTCATTTCGATGATTATGACTTAATCCCAAACATGAAGAGACCACTTTGTGACGTTCGATTCCGGACTGTTCCCGATATTCTACAGGGTAGGGCGGTTCATCAGAAACATCAACAGAACAGGAGCTGCTACAGGGATACTACGACTTCCACATCGCTGACAACGAGTTGTAGACAATGCTGGCTACGACACTTTTTTTTTTATTGCAATACAAAATTATATACAACTATAGCAATAACAAAACATTTCAAACAGACAATACTTAATAAAATAATGGTCCCATATCAATGTTGAATAATCTGAGTGAGATTTTCCTAGTACAACAAAAGCAAATATTTCTGTACACATGATAGAATTATTATACTCCTACATACAAAAAGAACATTGTGACATTTTAAGAGTATATGCATTACTTTAACGTTCAGTTCAAAAGTATTTCAATTCCTCTGCTTAATGTTATTAGTTATCACATAATTAAGTACAAAAAATAAGTCTCAAAAAGTTAAAGAATCTTAAGTACTTGTTAAAAATAAGAAATAATTATAATAATCATAACAATAATAACAATAATATACCCCCAAAATATATTCAGTGATCATATTATCAGTCAAACAACAACAATTATTGCACTGATAAAGAAAATGAAACCTTTCCTACATACTACAATTTTATGAATTGATATTCTTATTACATTATTTCCATATAAATGTGTGGACATTGCTTTAACATTTTAATCCAATATTGTTTCCATACAAAGTGCTAATCGCTTCACAATAGCTGCCTGTGTTGTCTTGGGTTTATAATAAAAACTTGGCTTGAGTATAAAGTTTAAGTCTATGTATTTCACAGGGATATGCGCGATGTAACTAATATCCTGAATTGCAGTTTCCCAATATTGTTTAGTCCTCGGGCACTCAAGAAAGCGATGTTGAAGATTGTCTTCTTTTTGGCAATAGGGGCAGAGTGATGTCCGGGCTAATCTGATATGGTATAATTTACTGTTAGTTGGAAAAATATCATTGACCACTCGAAACCATAGGTCTTGCTGTTTAAAGGTCAAAACACTGTTTCGTATATTCTTCCAGATCCGTTTCCAATTATACACAGGAAAACGGCACACAATTTGAAGGCATATTTCTCTTCCTTGTGTATTCTAACCTTTCATGAATTTTTTCGGCAAACTTACTGAACACTGAACGACTGTAGAAGCTTCACAGATGTATCACTTGTATATTCGTAATAAGTAGGCTAAATGGTTGTCATTATTAAAGTTACAAACTGTGTATATTATATATATATATATATATATATATATATATATATATATATATATGTGTAAGATTAATCAGTGGTGACAATATAATAATTTAATGTTCTAGGGGACAATCTGACAGCTATACCACTTCCTGTCTGTGTACGTATGTCTCTGAAGTAACAGATAAACTTAGTATTATTTTGTAACAAAAGTAGACCACAGTAATTTTAATACGGGAGTGATTACATACATCAAGCACCCGAGTCGAAGGCAGTTCAGACCATAATCATAATATATTCCGTGTGCTTCGTGACTACACTTCACTAATCGATACAGGCATTATGGCGTCAAATTTTCTCACATTCCCTGTAAAACGCAAGGGCTTTCGCTGTGTAATGACAGAGCCAGTTAACAAACACAATTTACTATACACCGACCTTGACTTTAAGAAATACTGCATAATAATATTTTGGTGGAACGTTAATATCTCTGGTAAGATTGCTTATGTAGTAAATTACATCCCTCATGACAAGAGAAGTACCATATAACTGTTTAAATGTGTTTGCTTACCTTGTACCAGGCTTCAGATCTTGGATTATTGTTCTGGCTTGTGAATCTCTCTTAGCTACTTTGAAAGTGCTGAAATCTTCTTTGCCCGCATCGCTTTGGTAAATAGCTCTGAAGATGTTGACGTATTTGTCTTCTGGATAAGGCACTCCGTTCCACGATAACTCCACACTTGTTGGCTTGATATTTTGTACATCCAGTGTTACATTAAATTTGTAGAGATCTGTAAAAAAATAATTAAACATTTATTTACAAATATTTTGAATTCTGCCATTTATATCTTCAACTGGTTTCATGTGCAAGAGTTAAAATTTGACTTTGTGTTATACAGTTTTAACTCCAGATTTCACTAAAATTCTGTCTCATCAACAGTTTTAACACGGGGTTAAGCTTGGGGTTAAGTTAACCTACTACTCTGGGCTAAAAATAAAATGGTTGCTGCATATCATGGTCTTGATATAGAATTGATGTATTTAGATATGTTAAATGAAAGAGAAGGGAGAGAAATATGCCTTTCTCTTTATGCTGCAGGTACTATTAAGAAATTATACCACAGGGTCTTTTCTTTATGTATGTATGTATGTATGTATGTATGTATGTATGTATGTATGTATGTATGTATGTATGTATGTATGTATGTATGTATGTATGTATTTGGTTATTTTACGACGCTGTATCAACATCTAGGTTATTTAGCGTCTGAAATGAGTCCGGCACCGAAAGTTACCCAGCATTTGCTCGAATTAAGTTGAGGGAAAACTCCGGAAAAAACCTCAACCAGGTATTCGAACCCGGGCTACCTGGTTTCGCAGCCAGACGCGCTGACCGTTACTCCACAGGTGTGGACTGTGTGTGTATGTATGTATGTATGTATGTATGTATGTATGTATGTATGTATGTATGTATGTATGTATGTATTTATTCACACTGCAAATGGGTATATACCCGGTGGCATTGGTAACTAATTACACTCAATAATGACAATTAATAATAAACAATTAATAATAATAATAATAATAATAACAATAATAACAGGGAGCATCCTAAATTAAATGAAGCACGATCACTTAAAATAACATTTAAAGTAAATCTAATTTGTATCTTAACCCTAAGTTCGAAATAAAACCCGCGAGTACGATATGTTCATATCTGCACAAGTACCTTTCAACATTTCACTCATTTCGCTGTCAACTCACTCACTGCACTGGAACTACGACACATTTCACTGATTCTATCCTGATTTCACTAACACTTCAAAAATATTTCACTGTTCAAATACTTTGCACTGCCACTATAAACTATAAAACTTCACTGACAAACACACTTCATACTTCATTGACACACTTCTTCACTGATACAACACGTCAAATAACAAAATATCAATAAATAACAAAATATCAATCAAATAACAAAATATCAATGAAATAACAAAATATCAATCAAATAACAAAATATCAATCAAATAACAAAATATCAATCAAATAACAAAATGTTAATAATAACAAAATATCAATAAAATATCAAAATATCAATAAATAGCAAAATATCAATAAATAACAAAATATCGGTTATAACAAAATATCAATAAATGACAAAATATCAATAATAATATAATATCAATAAATAACAAAATATCAATAATAACAAAATATCAATAAAATAACAAAATATCAATAAAAAGACAAAATATCAATAAAATGACAAAATATCAATAATAACAAAATATCAATAAATAATGAATATCAATAAATAACAAAATATCAATAATAACAAAATATCAATAAAATAACAAAATATCAATAATAACAAAATATCAATAAATGACAAAATATCAATAATAATATAATATCAATAAATAACAAAATATCAATAATAACAAAATATCAATAAAATTACAAAATATCAATAAAAAGACAAAATATTAATAAAATGACAAAATATCAATAATAACAAAATATCAATAAATAATGAATATCAATAAATAACAAAATATCAATAATAACAAAATATCAATAAATAACAAAATATCAATAAAATAACAAAATATCAATTAGCCACAAAATATCAATAATAACAAAATATCAATGGTTGGAGAATATTGGAATCTCAAAAGCTACAGTTAGCAGAACTTTCTCTAAGATGTCTGCAGTTATAGCATCAGTGAGACAAAGCTACCTGCGTAAGATTTCCTTCAGTTGAATAACGTTTACATATTATAAATATTAATGACTTCTATCAAATGTACCATTTTCCTAGAGTTTACGGTGCTCTAGAATGCACAAATGTAAAAATCTAATCTCCGGGAGGCAACATCTGTCTTATTGCATTCTACGATGTCTTTGTATTTTGTGGCGAGTTCGATTAGTAAATATTTTTCTAGCACCAAAAAATTTATGCCTCTCTTTCTCTTCGTAAACTCTTCTATTTGAATCGCGCAACATAGTGCGTTCATAAAAACGAATTCACGGTGCCTGGCTCTTAGATTGGTACACTTTTATTCTTTTCTGCGAGGGTTAGAGTGGTGTCAGCTAACCCTCTGTGGTCAGCTAACCCTCTGTGGGGTTCAAGTTCGTTGGCGGTCCGGAACCGAAGCAAGTCAAAATTATGGGAAACGGAGACTATGATGAAAGAGAGCAATTCTCCTTCAGCTGGTTGGGGGAAAACCTCGAAACAAACCTGAGCCAGGATTTGAACCCGCGCCCATTCGTTCCAATGTCAGACATGCAAATCGTTACTCCACAGCAATGGATACTCTTCCCCTTACAGTTTGGGAAAACCTCGGGAAAATCTAACCAATTAACGAGAGGTGGGATTCTGCCGACTGTGCTTAAATGCGACAGGCTCATGTCAGTAAATTTACTAGCATGTAAAAGAACTCCTACGGGACAAAATTCCGGCACATCCGGCGACGCTGATATAACCTCGGCAGTTGCGAGCGTCGTTAAATAAAACATAACATTTTTAACAAAGGGAACTATAAAAATTGGAGATTTATCCTTCCAAGAGGTAGAAAATGAAACTCGGGAGGAAATTAAATGCAGAATAAATATGGGAAATGCGTGTTATTATTCGGTTGAGAAGCTTTTATCATCTAGTCTGCTCTCAAAAAATCCGAAAGTTAGAATTTATAAAACAGTTATATTACCTGTTGTTCTGTATAGCTCTGAAACTTGGACTCTCACTTTGAGAGAGGAACAGAGATTAAGGGTGTTTGAGAATAAGGTTCTTAGGAAAATATTTGGGGCTAAAAGGGATGAAGTTACAGGAGAATGGAGAAAGTTACACAACGCAGAACTGCACGCATTGTATTCTTCACCTGACATAATTAGGAACATTAAATCCAGACGTTTGAGATGGGCAGGGCATATAGCACGTATGGGCGAATCCAGAAATACATATAGAATGTTAGTTGGGAGGCCGGAGGGAAAAAGACCTTTGGGGAGGCCGAGACGTAGATGGGAAGATAATATTAAAATGGATTTGAGGGAGATGGGATATGATGGTAGAGACTGGATTGATCTTGTACAGGATAGGGACCAATGGCGGGCTTATGTGAGGGCGGCAATGAACCTCCGGGTTCCTTAAAAGCCAGTAAGTAACTAAGTACTATCACAAAGAGTATGGTATCGAACTTACCATGCACGTCTGCAGTAAGAATCATAGCGTTATGCTCATCCATGAGCTCCGTCGTCTGTCCAGGGAACGGGATGAAGAAGATCCCCACTTCGTACTCCGTGTGAGGCCGCATGTCTTCCAACGTGTAGCTGGTTACTGCCCGATGGATCAGAGGCGTTGCTGCATATACCTGTGTGACACGAAGAGTTGTAAATATTACAATTATTAAATTACACATTATAAAAAAATTAAAGTGTATAACAGTGTGATGTAGGCTTACGCCACCAACCTTGAACCCTTGTCCTGCCTCCTTTACACGATTTTTCCCTTTTCTCTTTTCTTAAATTGTTTGCTCAGTATTAGTTGCCTCCCTCACGTTACCATGTAGTTTAATTTCTTTATGCTCGACCATGCCGAAATGTAGTAATTATACACCTGCTAGCAGCCCTTTAATGCATGTCATTAAAGTACACCTATTCATTAAAGTTCAGGTTTTCGATTATTCTCGGATATGCAATCGAAAGACAACTATCGAAAGGTCACGGAGGCTGGAAATCCAATACTGTCGCAGAAGGTTATGTTCTGTTACTACAATAATTAGCTTTAATTGTAAATAATATTCAAATAAATTCAATTTGTCATCTCGTTTTTCAATGTCGAATTCAATTTCAAGGTTATATCAAGACTAATGTTTATCTTACTCTAGATTATATCAAGGTCGTCGACATTCGTTTCCCGGAAAAATTAATACTTTCGCGTCTGCGCACACCTCACAATTCATGAGGTAGGCTATTGCACTCACTCACATAACAATAACATGAATATTTATGTATGTATGTATTTATTTACACTGCAAGTGGGCAAGCACCCGGTGGCAGTGGTGTATACACAATAAAATGATAACTAATACACAATAAAATTTACAATACACAATACAATTTTACAACACATATACAATTTTACACACAATACAATAAGAATACACAATACAATTTAACACTATAATAATAAAACATAAAATAAAATACCTAATTTTACAATACAACCTACATAATTATGTATAGGTCCTACATAAGTTTCAATAGTCTTTCACTTTACTCTCATCTCATTCCCTGTAGTGGCACTATGACGCATTTCACTGGCACTTTAGCACACACTTCACTGACACTCTGTAACACATTTCACTGACACTATAGAACACATTTCATTGACGCTATAAATTATCACTGATCGGAACTGTTCACTGCACTGTAAAACCATAACTTCACTGACTCACCTCGCTTCACTGATACAACAGTTCAAATAAGTCAAATAATTACATCCTTATGCATACTTATAAACAGAACTACATTTAAACTAAACATTTCTAGTCTAAGGCCCTCTTACACGCTATTTTTAAATAATTTACAATTCAAACCAAGAAATTAAACTCGTCAGCCTAGATAAATACATGTCACCTTAAAAAATTAAATGTTGAATGTCACCTCAATTTTAATTTTCATTTTATATACAACTTTTTAAATTATTCTTGAATCTCCTTAAGGAAGGACAGCCCTCAAAGACCGCTGCAGGTAGGTCATTCCAATCATTTATAGTTCTATTTAAAAATGAGAATTTACCTACATCCGTTTTCTGTTTCCTACATTATGAATAATTTCAAGCTAGAAATATGGTCGAGCATAAAAAGTCGTATGAAACTTGCCTATAATGGTAATTAAGACGCTCGTATGAAACATCCTCGCGTCTTAATTACTACCATTATAGGCTCGTTGCATAATGTACTATTACGCCACAATCCGACATGTTCTTTACTGTTCTCTTACATTGCCGCAAGGTAGCGGGTTTCATGTTATGTAGCTGGGTTCGAGATTTATTGAGTTCCTTTTTTGGGTTCGAGTTTAAGCACGCGGATTGCCTCATTTAAAATGTAACATTTTTTTCTCTCCCTCCTTCCACGTAGTCGCTACGACGTTAAAGCTCCTTTCAATGTAGCGACATTAAAGCTTCTTTCAACACAGCGACATTAAAGCTCGTTCTCTCGTGGCGCGATTGAATCTCTTTAACGTGTATCGAAATTGGAATCTTTTCCCATGTAGTTGCATTGAAGTTCCATTGTAGCGACATTCAAACTCCTTTCAATGTAGCGACGTTAAAGTGCATTTCAACGAAGTGATATTAAAGTTCGTTGTCTCGTAGCGTGATTGAAGCTCTTTGTGAAGTAGGGAAATTGAAGTTTTTTTCCACGTAGTTGCATTGAAGTTCCATCGTATCGACATTCAAACTCCTTTCAATATAGCGACATTAAAGCTCTTTATCTCATAGCCCGATCGAAAGTCATTGTGAAGTAGCGAAACTGGAAACTTTTTCCACGTAGTCGCATTGAAGTTCCAAACCTAAGATGTTGATAAAGCGTCGTAAAATAGCCTACTAAAATAAAAATTGAAGTTCCAACGTAGCGACGTTAAAACTCCTTTCAATACAGCGACATTAAATCTCTCTCCACGAAGCGACATTTATAAAGGTAAGGCATCGAACATCTGTAACTGATGTTTCATTACGATCAGTACTGTTCCTTTCAGCTGCCAACAGCATAAAACCCCGTTTTGATGTTCTGATAAATAAAAATATAACAAAATGATGTTGTATATTTAAGTAGCTATAGAATTTCTATTATTTCTGTAAAATAAATATTTCTTTATTAATTAATAATAGTCCGAGATAGTTTTGTAAACACTGAACGGGAATTCATTTCATGAACACTCGTACTAGTACGAGATCACCCCTTCTTCCAGTCCACCCTTATACAGAGCGCAGCCAATATTCACATTCCGCTCGCGAGCTGTGAGCCGACTCGGAGAGCGCAAACCTTGTGCTGGCCTGTTTTAGAAGAAGCTTCTGAAGCTGGATTGAATTTAATTAAAAAAAAAGCCGTGAAAGCTATGAAAGAGAGTACAAGAAATTTATTGCATTATTTGAGAATGAGAAAACGAAAAATATTTCAGAAACAGTGGTTCTGGCATATCTATCCGAACAGTTTAATTGTTTAAATTTTATGTTTTCATTCGGTGGATAGTTTTATTTGATCATAACTATCAGAACAGATCAGTTGATTAAATTTTAATTTACATTTCTTTTTTGAACTTACTTTTATAATTTTCAGAAGTAAGATTGCGTTATAGATTAATGAAATGCTATTTATTTTAATTTAAAAATTCTTTATTTCATTTAATATTGACATTATGGCGTCGCATTGTTATAAATACAAACTATTTAATGACGTAATTGTTGCTATGACAATTTTATTTCACGATTTTTAGCAACAATAAAAGACTGTAAATCTGGCTTTCAAGTGAAGCTCAATGGGAAAATTGGGAAGGTGTCGGATGTAGTTCCTGGGTAGTTCAGTCGATAGAGCATTCGTGTGCTAAGCGAAGGGTCCCGGGATTGATACCCGGCCTCGGAACAATTTTTCCCTTGAAATTATACAAGTCTGCTTCACAGGGAGCGTCACCTGAAAGCCAGATTTACATAATACGAGGCGCATCCAGAAAGTAAGTTTCCCGATTTTTTCCCCCTTGAAAGTAAACGTAATTAGCCGTGTCAATTGCGCATGCGTAACACATCTATGACGTATCCATCATATGCCAGCCGGACAGGTCCCGCCTGGTGCCAGTAGCGTGGCAGCAGTGGTCCGAAATGGAAGCTCTTATTCCTTCTCCCGCCGCCTGCGAGGTTCGGTCGGTGATAAAGTTCTTTAATGCACAAAGCATTGCGCCAATTGAAATTCATCGGCAGTTCTGTCAGGTCTATGGGCCGAACATCTCTCTCTCTCTCCCTCCCTCTCCCTCTCCCTCTCCCTTCCTCCCTCTCCCTCCCTCCCTCCCTCCCTCTGTCTCTCTCTTTCTTGCACCTCAAGAAATTCCTGTCCTCCGGTGAGAGTTTTGGCAACGACGAAGAGCTGAAGACGTCTGTCACACGCTGGTTCCATTCACAGGCAGCAGAGATCTACGACAGAGGGATACAAAAGTTGATCCCACGATACGACAAGTGTCTCAGTTCTGATGATGGCTATGTTGAAAAATAGCTGAAACATTGCTGTACCTGTTGCCAATAAATCTTTTCCTGAAAGTGTGTTGTTTTTTTTTTTTAAATAGGGAAACTTACTTTCTGGATGCGCCTCGTATATACGTCACCGTAGGTACGATAACAAAAAACCAAAATTCAAGTCACACAGAGTTTGTGTGCACGCGAAGTTGGGTTTCTGGCACCTTGTCAGCTACTTGAGTTGTGTGGATATAAAGTGAAAAATTGGAACGGTGTCGGATGTAATTCCTGGGTAGCTCAGTCGGTAGAGCATTCATGTGCTAAGCGAAGGGTTCTGGGATCGATATCAGGCCCCGGAACAATTTTTCCCTTGAAATTATACAAGTCTGCTTCACAGGAAGCTTTACCTGAAAGCCAGATTTGCATAATATATACACTACGTCACTGTACGGTAGGTACGTTAACAGAAAACCACAATTCAAGTCACATAGAGTTTGTGTGCACGCAAAGTTGGGTTTCTGGCACCTTGTCAGCCTACTTGAGTTGTGTGGATATAAAGTTAAAAATTGGAACGGTGTCGGGTATAGTTCCTGAGTAGCTTAGTCGGTAGAGCATTCGTGCGCTAGGCGAAGGGTTCCGGGATCGATACCCGGCCCCAGAACATTTTTCCCTTGAAATTATACAATAGAAGACTGTTTTTATTGCTGGTGTACAAAAAACGTATCTTCATTGTTTTTTCGTATCTGGTAAATTTCACATTTCATACATTCCTTCATATGCAAAAATTATCTTAATATCTCATCTCAGGTGATTCGATATGGTGGAAACTATAGTTTGGTTGAAAGTACAACCACAGTCTAGTATATACTGTCACGAGGCTTGAGTTGTGAGGGTGCTTGAAACAATTGACTGTGCCGGTACTATTTCGCATTGTCTGTAATGAGGCGATATTAGCGATCCTAGTGGGTAGCAACTATTTATGTATGCATATTTACTACGTATTGAGCTTCGTGACTGTATATGAAGAGTCCACTGCAAGAATGATGGATGTCACTTTCTTGTCGAAAATGAACCAAGACTGTCAATGCATAGCTTAAGACATATAGAATGTACATAGAGAGTTATGCATTAACACTGATAGTCATTGTCCAGTAATGATCGGAAAATCACAGTTAAGCTTTGAGCGCTAAGCATTTCAAACTTTCAATTGCTTCTCCTGCAAAATGTATTCCAAATGACATCCATCATTCTTGCAGTGGACTCTTCATATATCAGACTGTGGTACAACACTCATCATCGCACAGAAGAGGTAATGCAAGCAGCAATTACTGTCATTCACCGCAATATCTCATATCCATGTTCAGACAGTAATAGAGTCAGGGTTGCCAGATAAAGGAAACAAAATCGTCGTACCAACTCATGAAAATTGTCGTACTTCAACATAAAATTGTCGTACATCTCTCACTTCGCTGTAGATTATTAGTTAACCGGGGTTCAAATCCTGATTGGGACAAGTTAACTGGTTAAAGTATTTTATGGGATTTTCTCTCAACCATTACGAGAAAATGCGGGGTAACTTCGGCGCTGGACCGTGGATTTATTTCGCTGGCTTTACCATCTTAATCTCAATCAGAAGGCTAGATAACTATCGCATTTATAAGCGTCGTAAAAATCATATAATTCTACCGCAAAATTTCAGTCTCAGTTAAGAATACTGGTACTAATAATTATATATTGTTCACATCCATAATGACATTCGACATTCAAACAAATCACCACCAATTTCTTCATCATCAAAAATGTCATCGCCGTAAAGCGTGTACGATGACGTTGTTCAGAAACAACATTGTTATATTTTAATCAGAAGAAATTTGATCTTTGTTATTTAGTATCAATCAATACGACAGCTGATAAATTATATAAAATTAATTCACACTGCAGTCGACTCAAAACCGACAATGCTATAATGTCACGCGTTTAGACTTCTTTTTATTTTTTTGGGTTATTTTACGACGCTTTATCAACATCTAGGTTATTTAGCGTCTGAATGAAATGAAAGTGATAATGCCGGTGAAATGAGTCCGGGGTCCAGCACCGAAAGTTACCCAGCATTTGCTCGTATTGGGTTGAGGGAAAACCCTGGAAAAAACCTCAACCAGGTAACTTGTCCCGACCGGGATTCGAACCCGGGCCACTTGGTTTCGCAGCCAGACGCGCTGACCGTTACTCCACAGGTGTGGACTTTAGACTTCTTAATGGTATTTCATTCATAAAATACTTCCTTTATCGAACATACAAGGGAAGTTAATTTAAACTGGTATTACTTTGGTATACATGAAACCTAGAGCTCAAGATGGCAAATTATGACTAGAATGACAAGCGTAGTCACCATATCGATTTTCAAAGTATTTTCCCCACTCTTAAAATATGTTCCTTTTGCATTAGTGAAGCACGTATTGAATGAAGAAAGCTTGTCTGAAAAGGACGAATTAAGCATTAATTTTATTTTAATTATATACCAATATTATAAGTTGCAAAATAATTTGCTTGCGTGAGCTTTGTGCTTTCTTAATTTCTTGCTTAGATAAGGGTCAAATTTGATAATAATTGCGGCCGGTGGCCTTGCGAGGTGTAACTAGTAATAATTTTGTATCTTCAGCGAAATAGTCGTACAAAATTGCATACGACAGGGAGTGCGGTCGTACCTCGTACAATTAGTCAAAATAGTCGTATGCGTACGACTATAGTCGTACGTATGGCAACCCTGAATAGAGTTGACAGCGTTTCAATGAGTAGTGAGGTGCGGAAGTTGCATGATCATCTTACCTTGCCTTCCTTCTCCTTGTAGCGCAGTTGTACGCCATCTATAAACTGAAGTTCGAACTCTGTGAACTTGCGCCAGATCAGTCTGGCCCAGGTGGCGTTCACTTCCACCACTGTGAGGCCGACGTCCACCGGGATCTGTGGCGGCAGCGTGGTTGCTGGTGTGGCTGAAATAATATAATTATTGTATAAGGCAAAGGTCGTACGGGACTTTTTATTGTAGTAATAATCGTTATATTAACAAGTCAAACGTATATTAAGCTCGTCTTATATGTTCTACACAGAAAGATTTTGATCTGTCTTGCAGTGTTGAATTTAGACCTTTTCATCGTTGGGGGGGGGGGATTTATATTATACCTGGTGGGGGAGAGGTGGGATCAACAGCAAAACAATAAATAAATAATTCTGATCTTACCTAAAAACACAGTATATATAAAAGTGAACACAAAAAATGAGGTTAATTAATTAAATAAAACTTGCATTCCATTTTGAATCTTGCGTACACTACTTTTAACACTTATACCTAATTGATTAACTGGCGATCTTACTAGTGTTAATTATGTATGACAGAAGGCTCTGAAGATGGTGTCAAGTAACACCGAAACAGCTGTAAGCCGCACATGCTTACATAATTATTAACACGAGTAAGTTCGCCAGTTAATCAATTAGGCTTGCATTCCTTCATATTTGTTAAAATATGTTAATACAGGCATTAACTTAAAAAGTTAATGTTTGTTATACAAAACATGGTGAATATGGTCTATCCTTATGTGTAAAATTGTCACATAAAGTCGGTGGTAAGTGTCATTTTTACATAAACCGCCTAAATTTCGTATACATACCATAATAATAATTACTTACCAATTTAAATTAGATGAATGCGTTTTCCAGTAGCTTTTCTAAAATTTTGAAGGGCACTAATCTGGACACCCCACCTGGTTTTTTAAAAGCTTTGAGGTCATTTTTAAATGCATTTCACATAGTTTACAAAATACACCATCCAGAGTAAGATCGAAATACATCTAATACTTAGTTTACCATATTTTTTGTTTGATTTCACATCCAATCGTTTTACTCATTGGCTCACCACTAACAGTACTAGATGAAGAGAACACAGATGGAATTACCAGTTCACATATTTCACTTTCACTTGAAGCCAATAGAGTATTTTCTTCATTAAATACAAGGATACACTTTTCATCGGCTCCTCAACACGTATTTTCTTAAAAAAAAAAACCGTAAATGTTGTCTGTTTTTAGGAATCATACAGTGAAATATTTATGTCTATGTATAGGCTATTCTATAACTGTTTTATTCAACAAAGCAGACAGGTACTGTCCGTCCGAGTGGTTATGTTGCATCCCGATTCCTCCCTCCCGTTTCTGCTAGTCCCTTTGTAAAGGTTAACGGCTGGACTTTTACTGTTATGCTCTTTCCTGAAAGTATTTGCTGTATAGAACTGGACGTCTACGTAATATTGTACAACTGTTTAAAATAACTTAAAGAAAAGGACCCATTAAGTAAGTGACTGTCACGTGAATTGCCCGTTTCGCGGGGGGGGGGGGTAGAACGCTTCAGACCACCCAACTTCTAGACAAGTGTGG
Source organism: Periplaneta americana (assembly GCA_025594305.2). Classification (NCBI taxonomy): domain Eukaryota; kingdom Metazoa; phylum Arthropoda; class Insecta; order Blattodea; family Blattidae; genus Periplaneta; species Periplaneta americana. Next base: position 11,752,911 of record JAJSOF020000025.1, on the reverse strand, counting down.
AGTGAGATCTCTCCCATTGGTTGAATAGCAGTTATACTGGGTGTTCATTCCAAAGTGTGTCATGACGTCACTGTTGTGAGTCAGCGATTTGAAGCGAGTGTCAGCTTTTATGTCAGAGAAGTTGCCATTAATCAAGGCGTTCAATCTGAACTTGAGAACGTGTACTGTATAACTTGAACGTCGTAGCAACAGATGGCGGTCTGTATGGTCTGTGTGCTACCATAACCTCTTTCGAACTGTTTTTTGCGCGGGCAAGTCGTACGCAGGGTATATGTTATCATCGGTTGCGTACCGCAACATTCCACAACACAAATCAAATGCTCCGTGTCCATGTTGACCGTCGAAGTTAATGTCAACAAATACGTAAGTAATCGTCTTAACCCTCTCCCCATATCCCGGCAATAAGAAAAAACTCACCTCAGTACATGTTTCCAAACAGTTCGCATTCCTGCCACTACCGGCGTTACCGTACGTATCGGTAAGTACTCTTCAGAATGAACGCCGTACTTGCTAGGCAACTTCTCTGGCACATAGGTAATACGCCTCTGCGGAAGTGTAGGAAGATTGAATTCTCTAGGCTCATCGGCTAGCCACATGACGGCATACAGCGAGCCATGACACACTTTGAACTGAACAACCAGTACTTCTCTCCTCCTCTGCCGGCAATGTTTACGTCGCCTGTCAGATATTATGGAACGAAGTATAAGTAGAGAGACTACCGCGGGCGGTCAGAAATAAGACAAATCTCCCTACTGGATTGTGTTTGTTACTACGTACCTGATGGGGGCGTGTGGACAGTGAGGACCCTGCTGGAAGGGGAGTTGTGCAGATCGCGCAGGATGACTGTGATCTTGATCTTGTACTGCGTGTCCGGCAGCAGGTCCCCCAGTTCGAACTCCAGCTGCTGCGTGGCGATCAGGTCCCCAGGTGGCGCCAGCACCTGCTGCTCCCACGATGCAGGGTCGTTGTTACTGCGGACGCAAGGATATGCAAGTTATTTGAAATCCTGAGTTTCGAAGTTGGAATATTTTCTTGAATGCAGAAGAACTCTTCTACTTTTCTAATACTCGACATTTTCATAATTATTGTTATCATAGTATTCATTATCTTTATTTTCCCTAATGTATTATGTTCATTATACTTTTCTTTAGGGGGCAAAGGCTAATTTGGGACTTCCCGGTCACTTATGGGGTCAAAATCCTGATAGAACTGATATCTAACATTGTTGTGAATTTCGGTGAGGTCTGGAGAGCCTAATTAGTCAAATCGAGTCACTTCACCTCCATGCTGGGGCTCCTGGGATCTTTTACATGCGAAAGAGAGAGTGGTGTGCGGAAAGCAGTTACATTTCTACATAAATTCCACGTAACATAACCTACTAGTAATTTACTTGACGCAAAAAAAAAATACGTAAATGAAGAAAATAATTTTCTTTTGTGTATTTCATAATATAAAAATTATTTAAATTATATTACATTTTAAACTTTAATTTTCCTATATATTTCAGCAAGAAATCATAATTTTCTAAAGATTATTTGTTAAACCACTCTTAATAGATTTAAAAAAATTATAGTTTTTTTTTTTTAAATTGAGAAAACTGGTGAAATATACTTCTTTCACTGGTACTTAAATAATGACAATTTATGTGAATTGAATTTCAAAATTTTAGTAGTAGCTTTAAATTCCTCTAGCATACTTTCATGTAAGCCTCAGAAACTCTGGTCGCGAAACCAGATGGCCCGGGTTCGAATCCCGGTCGGGCAAGTTACCTGGTTGAGGGTTTTCCCTCAACCCAATAAGAGCAAATGCTGGGTAACTTTCAGTGTTGGACCCCAGACTCATTTCACTGGCATTATCATCTTCATATCATTCAGACGCTAAATAAGCTCAGATGTTGATACAGCGTCGTAAAATAACCCAATAAAATAATTAAAAAGTAAGTTTGATTGCTATACTTAAAAAAACTGCCAATTAAAGAATATTTAACTAATTAGATGTAGCTGATTTTACTTCAAACACTAGAAATATCACTGGTTAACGCTTTGTTATTATTTTAATTTTCACTGTCTCGTAAAATTGTATACATTTTACATGTTTATAATTTGTCACTCTCATACTCTTCATGACACAAATATTTTTCACTGGTCATTGTTATTTAGTCAACTGTACGAAGACAGATCTGAACCCCACAAGTGATACCAACATGGCACCACTTATGAGGCAACTAGGCCAGGAGATAATGAAGTACGGTGGTCAGTTCCTTCCCCCTCCATTGCATACATCGCTGATTAGCTACATATTACACTAATCAGACTTCATATCCATACAAACAATTGTTCTTCTTCTGTCACATATCGTCAAGTGAGATGTACTGCTTGATAATCCTACATATCAGCCAGAATCTCAATCAGAATAAAGATGATAATGCCAGCGAAATTAGTCCAGGATCCAGCGCCGAAGGTTACCAAGCATTTTCCTCTTAATAGGTTGAGGGAAAACCCCAGAAAAAACCTCAACCAGGTAACTTTTCTCAAGCAGAATTTGAACTCGTGACCTCTCGTGATTCCTATTTGATATATATATATACATGCATTCGGATTATAAATTTGAGGAAATTTTTACAAAATAACAATTTGTAAATGATAAAAATATTGTTTTGTAAGTTTTAAGACCTAGCTCGCGCATGTAAAGGCCGGTCTTGTCCTGGCCAACTACCGTCATCGCTAATGTCGTCTGACGGTCGATTGTCGATTGGATCATAAGCATTTATTTAGCTGCCTAGCAACTGCGTGTACTTACTGGGTGTCTGAAGTGTAGCGTAGCTCAACTCTGCCATGTAAGCCAACTAGAACCGGAGGAACGGAAAATACGAGCTTCACGGTATTCTCATCCACTGCCTCCAAAGTGTGCACCGTGATTTCATCTGTAACACAATCAAATGACTTCATATCCACTCGGTATGCACTTCGTTAATAAATAAATCCCATAAGAAAAGTAAATCCTATACCATTTTAACATATTGCTGCGACGAAAAAAAAAATTGTTTTTGCAAATTGAATATTATAATTAAACGTAAGTTTATCATACATTTTAACTTGTTTTATTCCTATCGATATAAAATTAATATTGGCAACAAAATCACATTAAGGGGTTAGGTACAGCTTACAGCAGTAAACTTTTGGAAATATTCAACATTTTTTTCCCCAGTACTGTATCTTGTACAATAATGAAAATTAGTATGTGTAAAACACTGTCCTTCTGCTATATGAAAAAAAAAATATTTTTTACGATTTAAAAAAAAAAACATTTACAATTTTTTTTTTTTTTTTTTTTTTTCAAAATTCAGTTCACTGCGCAGTGATGAAGCGTTTCCCACATAACTAAAAAACTATCCAACATTCTGTGTTGAAATTTTTTGTGTGTATTTATACATGTCATATCTACAATATGATGCAAGATGACTTCTCTACCTTTGATAGATTGTCTGATAAAAAATAAATTAATTTAAAAAATGGTCAAATATCAGTATTTTCTTCTAACACAAAAAAAATATTTATTAAGGAATGTAGTTGAAAGAGCATGATATTTTAAACATGAGTTTCAGCAATAAAATGAAAGAGAGAGAACATGAAAACGTTAACAAGTTTATGAGTTATGAGGGAAATGCTTCATCACTGCACAGTGAACTACCAACATTTTGAATTTTGAAAGAAAAATATAAATAATTTTTTTAAATAGTAAAAAAAAATATATTTTTTTTTTTTTCATATAGCGGAAGGATAGTGTTTTCCACATACCAATTTTCACTATTGTACAAGAGACAATAATGGAGGAAAAAAATGTTGAATATTTCCAAAAAAATTACTGCTGTAAGCTGTACCTAACCCTTTAAGTTAGTTTTTGTAGTCCGAGTTAGATTACATGTTGCAACATTTGAAAGTGCATTTCTTACATGGATAGGTCTATGCATTGTAATTCAGTTTTGTTTTTAATTTCTTTCGGAACGTAATTTGTTTTGCTTGTATGGCTGTAATACAAAGAAATGAAACTTTATACAGATTGTCTCAGGAGGAATGTAAAATACTCAGGATAATGTAGTTCGGGTTAATTTACATCTATTTAACCTGATATACCTATGTCCGAAATGTAACAGTTGGGAAGTTATTGATGGGACAACTTCTAAATGGAGAGGCATTATAGATGTATTTCTACGTTTTAGAACATTGTGATATTATTGAAAAAGCTGCATCTTGTGTTCCTCCAATAAGTTTATTTCATAATTAAGTACAAACTCAGTAAGAAAATAAAATAATTACACAAGACAGATTACTTAGGTTGCCCTTCTTATGAATTTCATGAATTGTAAATTCATATCATGTACTGGTACTGCTTCTCTTTTGGAAACTGGTCTGGAATTTCTGAAGTGCATCTTTTGTTTCGTTAAATATCTGTATAAACAAATGAATACCGAAGATTTCTTCCCGTAGAAAATTCGGACAGAGATAGATGCTAAGTATTAAAAGATAGAGTTAAGAAATCATTAAAACTATATCTCACTGTCTTATAACATGTACCTAGGTAGAAACTGTGTTCTAAACTTTTATTTTCATTAACTTAGAGCTACATATTTATACCATTAAGTACGAGAAAATTCGTACCGGCACCGGGAATCGAATCCAGGACCTCTCAGCTGTGCGCGCTGAGTGCTCTCTAACCAACTGAGCTATGCCGGGACCCGATTCACGACGCCGGCCGAACTCCTCTCGTAGTATCGTGTTACGGCCTTACTGCCTGCACTTGAGACGATACACGTCATATATGTACAGGAGCGCATATTACATGACTTTATGGCCATATTCAACAACAGTTTCTTTAAACTGTTAACATCATATATGTATCAAATATGAATGAGGTCTCGCCCACCTCATTATATTTTGCTCGACTAGTATGACTAGTCAGTTTGTTTTTATACCATTAAGTACGAGAGGAGTTCGGCCGGCGTCGTGAATCGGGTCCCGGCATAGCTCAGTTGGTTAGAGAGCACTCAGCGCGCACAGCTGAGAGGTCCTGGGTTCGATTCCCGGTGCCGGTACGAATTTTTCTCGTACTTAATGGTATAAAAACAAACTGACTAGTCATACTAGTCGAACAAAATATAATGAGGTGGGCGAGACCTCATTCATATTTGATACATTAGAGCTACGTGTTTTGTTAGTAGTGGATATAGAGAAATAATTTCAATTTTATTTTCAGCACATAAGTTTATTCAAGTAGCATGCATAGTAGCTATAGCATTTAACTTTTTGCTACATTTTAAAGGAGGAAATATTAGTCATAATGACAAAATTATTAACAAGAATGTTACTGCAATTCTATTAAGATTCATTTACTCTGCGTGTTTCATTTATGACCTTGAAGACAACTAGTCATTAATAATAGCGAGACAAGAGGACATTCCTTGCTGTTAATAAGGAAATAGAAGATTTGCATGCAACAGTTACATCGTTTATATGATAAGCAGTCTAATGAAAACCGGAAACAACTCTCTGATTTATATTGCATTTGAAGTTGAAGTATGTGGGCTATAATTTTTCCTACTTCATTTCCTGACGAAATAACGTGCAGAAGGCAATGTGATACCGCAGTTCCGATACTTTCAAAAAACAATTTCGGTTGAGATAATTACACAATTATTTAATACTCACGACATTAATCTATTGAAATAAATTGTAATTTCGACCAGCTTGAGATCTAATTACATATGTCTTATGTCACTCAGGAGATCGACTTTGATAAGGAAGTTCGAGGGCTTGTAACCAGGATCTCACTATTAGTCCATCTTGAGGGGAGGGGAAAGGGCTTGGGACTGCTCTCACACGTAGGTCGCTTGGATGGACCTATTCCCCTGCGGACCGCCACCAAACTCCCCTACACCCTGCAGAATCCTTTTACATTTCCGAGTAAGTATCACCGCGGTCCCTGAGCCCAGTGGAGAGTCCACGGTACATAGCACTACCACCATCAACTAATGACCACAAACCACGGGGTTCAAGTTCGGTGGAAGCCGGAACGGAGATGATTATGAAAGAGGGGAAATGTAATTATGATAATAAAACGAATCCGAAGTTCAACGCCGAAAGTTACCTAGCAAATCTGCTTCAGTTGGTTGAGGGAAAGCCTCAGAAAAAATCTGAACCAAGATTTGAACCCGGGCTCGCTCGTTTCATTGTCAGACATGGTAACCGTTAATCCGCAACGGTGGTCATAACTAGAATTGAAGGGTTCAGAGCCATAGTGGGGCAAGCGCCATTTATTAAAAACGGAGAAAGCAAGGGTTAAAGTTAAGTGAATACCATAGTTTAATGGAGATTGATATATCATTTAGTTTTAATGTGTATACTTTATATTACTTGCTATATGTTTCCATTAAATTATGGTAATAACTTCATTTTAACCCTTGTTTTCTACGGTTTAGTAAATGGCGCTTGGCCCACTATGGTTCTGAATCTTTCAATTGTAAAGCGTTGTTTCCATTTTAGTTCCAAAAGACTCCAGATTCGAGCCAGTATCTTTTCTGACACATCTGTGAAACCATCATCCATGTTCTAATGGTTACCTTGTATGTAATTAGACTCGAATTTGACAAGTTTAAAGCTTGCAAAATTACTGGAAAGGTGATTTTCAGATCACCAAATTCCATGTTATGTGAAGAGGTATGTCTAAATCAATGTTTCGGATCAGACTTCATGTGTCTGCAAGGCATCTTTTCGTGTGACTACACTGGTAGATGCAATAAGAAAATATAAGGGGAAGCTAGTACAATAAGTCGAAAGACGACATAATGTCGGGGAATATATGAAGGGTTCAGAACCATAGTGGGCCAAGCACCATTTACTAAAACTGTAGAAAACAAGGGTTAAAATGAAGCTATATCCCTAATTCAATGGAAAAATACAGCAACTAATATAAAGTATACACATTAAAACTAAATTACATGTCAATCTTCATTAAACTGTGGTATTCACTTAACTTTAACCCTTGCTTTCTTCGTTTTAATAAATGGCGCTTGGCCCACTATGGCTCTGAACTCTTCATATAGGGTCACTACAAAATAAATAGACACTTTCAATGTTTTAATTGGTTTATTTTACGACGCGTTATCACCTGCGATTGTTATCTAGCGTGTGAATGATATGAAGGTGATAATACCAGCGAAATAAATTCAGGGTTGTATAAAATAAAAACTATAGGTGATAAAATAATATCGACATGCTTTTTGCACTTGGTTTGTGAACTAAATATTATATAACTAGATTGGTGATTGAAGGGAATTGTACCTACATTTTCAATATTTGTGTGAAATAGGGGTGTAGAGGATTGGACACCAGTCCACTGAAGTTCCTTCTCTCGCTGACGTCACCCCTGCCCACGTATTTATTTAAGTAGGTTATTTTACGACGCTTTATCAACATCTCAGGTTATTTAGCGTCTGAATGAGACGAAGGTGATAATTTCGGTGAAATGAGTCCGGGGTCCAGCACCGAAAGGCCGCCCTGAGTGGTTCAGTTGGTATAACGCTGACCTTCTGCAACCGAGGTTTCGAGTTCGATCTCGGCCCAGGTCGATGGTATTTAAGTGTGCTTAAATGCGACAGGCTCATGTCACTAGATTTATTGGCATGTAAAACAACTCCCGCGGAGCAAAATTCCGGCACACCGGCGACGCTGATATAACCTCGGCAGTTGCGAGCGTCGTTAAATAAACCATAATTTTTTTAGCACCGAAAGTTACCCAGCATTTGCTCATATTTGGTTGAGGGAAAACCCCGGAAAAAACCTCAACCAGGTAACTTGCCCCGACCGGGATTCGAACCGAGGCCACCTGATTTCGCGGCCAGACGCGGTAACCGTAACTCAACAGGTGTGGACCCCACGTAATTAAAACGGTCGTATTAAGCAAGTCGGTGGAAAGATTTGGAGAAAATCGTTCGTTTGCAACATAGCAATGAAAATTCATTTTTTCCTCTTAATTTCAAAGACAATCTTGGTGCCATTAAGGGGGAAAAAAATGACCGAGACTGTGTTTTTCCAAATCAAGTCAAAATTAATTTCTGCTTGGCGTGATTGACCCGTAATATAATAATAATAATACTGTAATAATAATAATAATAATAATAATAATAATAATAATAATAATAATAATAATAGGATGTGTGATTCGCATAGAAAAATTGTTTAAATCCTTTTTCTCTTCCCCTCCCTCTCATCATCATCATCATCATCATCATCATCGTAGCTTACGACAGGGTTTAGGTCATTCATATCTATCTCGTCATACAAAACTGTTCTTTGTTCCTATCATCTTTCTATCTTCTCCAGATATTATAACCTTCATTTTCCGATTGCTTTGCATAAAAGACGTATTCTCGAAGTACAGTAATTCATTCATTCTGTTTATAAACCTATATTCGTAACAGTTTATTTTTTTTTTATTTTTTATACCTTCAGTTGCATTAAAATGTTTATTAACTGCCATATTACAGTAATTTTAATTCTGCGTGTAAGTCTATAGCCTTCAGTACGAGTAATATTAAAAATTCATACTAGAAAATTCGTTTTTTGTCTGATACGTTAACCAATGATTTTCCTCCAAACTCTCATTGTCATATGTTTGTAAAATGTTCTGTACTTCATATGTATAGAGAGTGAAGAAGTTCCGATTTTCATTAGACTGTCTCAATCAATAAACTTAAAGACTGGTAGGTATATCTTACCTTGCCTGTTAATAGGTCGCTGCAGCGGAAAGCCTGGAGGTAGCGGAGGCTGATTGAAACCTGGCAACAGAAGCACTACTGCTAAGCATAAGCATCATCCCCTCACAGCCACCTATTGCGCGATTCAAGGACATGCAACACTGCGTAGAATTTAGAAGAAGGGAAGCAATGAAAACTATACTTTGGAAGAAGAAATGAACCTGTGTACTTATCAGTCATCAACACTAATAGGAGTCAAGTAAAAGAAGCAGAAATAAAAACAAGAGAGCTCCGATATTATTTAGCAACGTCTAATAGAAAGTTATATTCATTTATTAATTAAATAAGGCTATAGCATTCAGAAAATAATTTGTGATAAATAGATAAAAATGAAAATTTAGGTACATTCAATAACATATGTATATATAAATTTCTAAGGATCACAAGTGTCTTTTTTTTAACCGGATATTTTATGACGCTTTATCAACTGCTAAGGTTATCTAGCGTCTGAATGAGATGAAGATGATAATGCCAGCGAGATGAGTCCAGGGTCCAGCGTCGAAAGTTCCCCAGCATTTGCTCTTAATGGGTTGAGGGAAAACCCCGGAAAAACATCAACGAGATAACTTGTCCCAACTCGAATTTGAACCTGATCGCGCTTATTTCACGGTCAGGAATGCTAACCGTTACTCCATAGTGGTGGACTCACAAATGTTAACATTATACTAAAATGTATGTAGGCTACTAATTTGTTGAAGCTGTGTTAAAAATAATAAAGTTTAATTATTATAGTGTCTCGTCTACCTGTTTTCCTTAGCATAAATTGCATTTTACACAATCTCTTAACGTATAAAACTGTGTGTGTGAAAAATGTCCAAAGAAGTTTATAATTTTGCAGAATTTTAACATTCTTGAACAGGGTTCGAACATTGACTTAAATTAAAAGAAATTCTATAAAATTTTATTACAACATCTCGTACTCCGTTATTATTATTATTATTATTATTATTGTTATTATTATTATTATTATTATTATTATTATTATTATTATTACTACTATTGGCTAAATTATTATTTATCATTTTGCTCTTCCGAGTCTGATCCAGTTATCAATTATTTTAATACAAGAAAATTGTATATGTATTTTTTTAGTTGGTTATTTAACAACGCTATATCAACTACTAGGTTATTTAGCGTCGATGAGATTGGTGATAGCGAGATGATATTTGGCGAGATGAGGCCGAGGATTCGCCATAGATTACCTTGCATTCACATTACGGTTGGGGAAAACCTCGGAAAAAACCCAACCAGGTAATCAGCCCAAGCGGGGATCGAACCCGCGCCCAAACGCAACTTCAGACCGGCAGGCAAGCGCCTTAACCGACTGAGCCACGCCTGTAGCTTTGTATATGTATATTTTATTATTATTATTATTATTATTATTATTACTATTATTATTATTATTATTACTATTATTATTACTACTATTGGTTAAGTTATTTATTATTTATCATTTTGCTCTTCCCAGTGTGATCCAGTTTTAAATTATTTTAATACAAGGAAATTATATATCTATATTGTATTATTATTATTATTATTATTATTATTATTATTATTACTTAGTTACTTACTTACTTACTTACTTACTTACTTACTGGCTTTTAAGGAACCCGGAGGTTCATTGCTGCCCTCACATAAGCCCGCCATTGGTCCCTATCCTGAGCAAAATTAATCCATTCTCTGTCATCATATCCCACCTCCCTCAAATCCATTTTAATATTATCCTCCCATCTACGTCTCGACCACCGCAAAGATCTTTTTCCCTCCGGCCTCCCAACTAACACTCTATATGCATTTCTGGATTCGCCCATACGTGCTACATGCCCTGCCCATCTCAAACGTCTGGATTTAATGTTCCTAATTATGTCAGGTGAAGAATACAATTCGTGCAGTTGTGTTGTGTAACTTTCTCCATTCTCCTGTAACTTCATCCCCAAATATTTTCCTAAGCACCTTATTCTCAAACATCCTTAACTATGTTCCTCTCTCAAAGTGAGAGTCCAAGTTTCACAACCATACACAACAACCGGTAATATAACTGTTTTATAAATTCTAACTTTCAGATTTTTTGACAGCAGACTAGATGACAAAAGCTTCTCAAGTGAATAATAACAGGCATTTCCCATATTTATTCTGCGTTTACCGTTATTATTATTATTATTATTATTATTATTATTATTATTATTTAAATTATTTATTATTTATCATTTTGCTCTTCCGAATGTGATCCAGTTATAAATTGTTTTAATACAAGAAAATTGTATATTGTATATTGTGTTGTTATTATTATTATTATATTTGTAATTTTAAGTAGAATAATAAATAATAATTAAATAAAAATAAAAATTATTATTATTTAAAGTGTGATGTTTTCTTGTTTCATTATTTCGACGCGGTGGCCCGTTCACCATTCTGTTCCGAATGCACTGCAGCCCACTGGCTTTTTGTGTCCGTCCTCATAATTCGTAATTTGTTCTTTACTTTCTTTTCTAGAAGACATAATACAAAGCGGACAGTTTAAAAGTCCCGAAGCGTTACTCGATCGGCGGTCGAATCCCCATACAATCGCTGGCATTCCCCTATATGAAAGCGTGGCGCTCTTCCCGCCTGCAGTCGGTTGTGAGTTAGATTTCATTGTAGTAGGACAGTTGTGTTATGCAGTCGTCGGTGAGATTTCATTAGAGGATACAGTAGTGTTGTGTAGTGGTGAGATATTCATTGCATCGTTGTACATTCATCTTGAAGAATTACATCAAGCGTAGAAATTTGCGTGGCAGAACAAGACCAAGCATTTAGACGTAAATTTTATGGCAGCCAAACTCCAATATGAGAAGCAATATTAAGACCCAGTTGCAGAAATCAAATCAAATCAGTCCCTGATCACCAATCAGTTGATGTGTGATTTATTTCATCGTTCATTCCATTGCACGAAACTGAATCTCCATTCAAAGTGTCTAGATTTACTAATTGCTTATTTGAGGAAGAAATTCATTTGGCACCAGCGCTATTTAGCAACCACGGCCAATTTGATGCTCTTTAAGAGGGAAGAAACGAATGCATCGAATGGGTGCTGATCAAGAAAACAAATGAATGCTTTGTTGTTTTATGTAGAAGTAGAAGTTAAAACAGGCGAATTCCATCTGTATAGCTACAGAATAAAATTAAAGAAATGAACACAACTAAAAACGTGAGGGGGAAAAGTGTTTTCTGGTAATAATATAGCCTTATTATTTAACATCGTAGAGGGTTTTTATAAATGAGCCGTTCAGAGCAGAAGTGGTGTAAGTCAAATAAATAATATGCAAAATATAATTCCTACTTTCTCTTTGTTTTTTTTTTCTCTCTCTCAATCTCTCTGTTCTTCGTATATACGTTTACAGGCAAAATATATATTCCCCGTCATTTAAATTTGTATAATAACGACCGAATCATTAGCCTAGTTTATATGACCCGTTCAGAGCGAAAGTGATGTAAGTCAAAATTGACTTACATCACTTCTGCTCTGAACGGCTCAAATGTACTAGAGAATAAGATGAATTGTGTTTCGGTTAAGCAGAAAAAATACGTACTTTTTCGGTTCTTTCTGAAATCACGACGTCATTCACCATATGATGTCAGATATCGGTTATGAATATTTTCCGAATATTTCATTAGAAGAATCTGTCAGTTCATTTTAAAACAATGTAACTACATATTTTAATTATTTCCTGTAAAATTACTATAACTTCATTATAAACAACATGCACATTTGATCAATGATCAGTCACTAATCAGCAAAAATCTGTTGATAAAATCTGATGGAAGATTGATTTCCGATCAAATAGGCCTACTGATTGTTCTTTCTGCAATGAAAATGGCCCAATCAAATCCTCCCTGATTGTTGATCATATATGATCGGCTTTTCTGCAACCGGGCCTAAAGCTAATGGATAAGTTAAATAAAATTGGTTCTGTGACTGACCGGAAAACAAAACAAAGACGTCATGAAGGTAGTTCTCGAAAATCTCCTTTCCGGTCGACCTGGTTGGCGAGTTGGTATAGCGCTGGCCTTCTATGCCCAAGGTTGCGGGTTCGATCCCGGGCCAGGTCGATGGCATTTAAGTGTGGTTAAATGCGACAGGCTCATGTCAGTAGATTTACTGGCATGTAAAAGAACTCCTGCGGGACAAAATTCCGGCACATCCGGCGACGCTGATATAACCTCTGCAGTTGCGAGCGTCGTTAAATAAAACATAACATTTAACATTTCTCCTTTCCGCTTTTGATGTACCTACTGTACGTCTTCAAGATGAATATACTGCGACACAGAGAATATTTTACCATTGCACAACACTACTGTATTCTGTAGTAAAATCTCACTCACGACTGATTGCAGGCGGGAAGAGCGTCATGATTTTATGAAAGGGATGGCAGCGATCGCATGGGGCTTGGGTCACCAACTGGGCGAGCAATGTTTCAGGAGTTTTAAACTGCTCGCTCTGCAGTCCTGCGAAGCAGGAAACTTTGTGAGGCGAGAAACAGTTGAATGGACATTTTTTCTCGAGCTCTCTGTTGTGAACAGGATTCTTTTTATTTGCCGTGACTCTACGACACGGAACTTACGTATTTACTTCCCATTCGAAGGAAAACATGCTGTGTTTTTGTGATACCTTGTTGCTAAGGAATGGAATCTTGCAATAGGTGAGCAGCTCTTAAAGACGAGAACAAGAGAAAATAGTTACAATGTCTGCATTTGTGATTTCCACATTTTACATTTTTCATTTCATACATAGCATGGGAATTTCATAAATACAGACACTGAAAATAAACTAGAAAAATACTGTAAACCAACTCTGCAGATAATACTTGAGCTTCTCGGATTTAAATAACAAAAATTATGTATGTACCGTGTATTTTTATGGGTATAGTACATAGGAATTTAACATTGTCATAAGAAACCATGTATAAAACAGTGAAGAAATAATTTAATCAGTGGACCGTGTTTAGAAATTGGCAGGCTTTGACAATTTCAAAACAAGAGAACATCATTTATGATTGCTAAGGCAAAGCCTGATGTTCTCTTGTCTTACAATGTCAAAGCCTGCTAATTTCTAAACATGGCCTACTAAGTAAGATATTTCTTCGTTGTTTTTATACATATATTTCTTAAAGCAATATTAAATTCCTGTCCTATACCCAGAAAGCACATGGTATAATGTTTAACTCTAGCTCGCAATGTCTTCAATTATTGTTATGGATGATTTATACAAAGTAAAACATTTACAACTTTCTATATTGAATTTGAATTGATGTAATTTAAAATGATAAGATGTAATCATTAGCTCAAATATTATGACAATAATAAACAGTAAGAAATTAGATCATAGAAATCATAATAAAGTCATCGAAGGTCTTCATATTACCAAAGTTAATAAAAGAGAAAGCTTCGTAAAGCAAGAAATAAAGACTTATAAATATTCTGAAATGTAAAGCATTCAGTAGTCAAAAATTGCGTAACTAAGTAATGATAGTAGGCCTATAGGTAGGAAAATAAAGGGGAACAGTTCAACTCTTTCATTTCTTTACATGATACAACCATGAAACGCTGACAAGGAAGTACCAATTTACTTAAATGCTCCTTAGAAGTCCTTGATAGTGACCTACCGTAATGTTACAATGAATGGAAAGACCTAGTGACGTTTTTATAGCACGGAAAGTAACGGAATCTGACGTTAATGAGTTTATTTGCTACGGTGCTATGCAGAAATAAGGTAATTGATTGGTATGGAATGACAGGAAATGTTCTGGATATGACTGTCGCAGGATATGACGTTTCACATCTTCAGTTATTAATGTGGCGAGTGTACTCATATATACAGGGTGTCTCAGAAATTATGTAAAATATAAGGATGAAATGCACACACTATTATTGTGAAGATCAATCTATATATTTTGTACAATATTAATTCTAGAGTTAATACTGATGACGTTTTCTATCATGATGCAAACTTAAAAATAATATAACTTATTGATTTTATGTTCTTTCCTATATTCCAATTTGAATTATAAGTATATAACAGATGTATTCATGAATCAAATTCACTATAAATTCACTTTTTCAAGCTTAGTGTTAAGTCCTTGGGGGTTCAGTGTAGGCGGTTTTGTCATAAATTTCATAATCTCGTTTCCTTGTGTGGTACTCCAATGTTTTAAGCAATATATCATTATTTTTATGATTAGTACTTATTATAATTGCTATAATATTTTCCTAGTATTACATACAATGAAGATAATTAAACTTTATTTATGCACAATAAGCATTTCTATGAAGAAAGTATAAAATAGTAATATGCTTACAAGAGCGGTATGTTGATGTTTTCATGTTCGAGGAAAAGATTGAAAAAGCGAAACGTAGTTGAGCTTTTTTAATTTCCGAGAACATGAAAACAAACATACCGCTCGTGTATCGTACATTATTTTGTGCGAAGATCGTTTATTACATACCTGAAAGAGGAATTTCTAATTAGTTGCAATGAAATCTCCATCTTGGTTTCTGTTCAATGACGGCAATTTTGGAAAACAAAAATATCTCTCTTCAACATTGTTGCTATAAAATGTTTTCTGTGTTTACTATACTCCAGCAGGCCGTGATATACGTCTGTCTTTTTTTTCCCCAGTCTATAAATGCGAACTTAAAACAAACGGTAAGGTTATGTAATGATTTATTTTTCATTTTAATATTTTAACAATATTATTTATATAACATATTGCAGTAATAACATCAGCATCTGGAATCTTGTTGATTTTTTCACGGCTTCCTTAATGTTACTTGCATCACGAATGCAATAACTTTAGTGGAGTAGTAGAGTTTACTTAATTTTTTCAAATATTTAAAAACAATAATTAACAGTGCAATTTAGGTGAAATTGCAGTGGTAAGTTTTCAATTTATAATTATTACTATGTTAAACGCCTCTAAAAATAATATGTTAAAAGCCTAAAGCAGTAAAATGAATATGTCTCTTAAGCGGTAAGAAGAGGGAAATTGTTATGTGTGTTACGTTGGGAATACTGAATGTGGTATTTCACACTTACCGCGTATTGGTTCTGTGCGGAAAGCAAGCAAATACGCACGATCTCGCACAAAATAATTCTCATATCCACTCCTTTCGATCACTGTTTATTACACATTTTATGTTATATTTTAAGATTATGGAGATTAGTGTTTTGCCAATCCGATAATGCGTGTTATGTTATCAAAAATAATTATTGTGTACGTTATGTGTCATTTATGCCATTTAAACATGTAAGAAATACTTGATAATGTTACATTGAAATTTAAACCCTAGCCTTTATTTTAAGAGAGATACCATAGTGAGTTCAGTAGGAGATTTTTAAGATTAGAATTGTTAGAAAAGTTTGTAGTCAAAGATAAATTTACAGTCCATGTCTATGTACAATTTTATACATAAATGTACAATTTGTGTTTAGAAAATTTCTCCTTATTCCCAGTCTCCATTTGAAATTTGAATACAAAATTAGAAACATTAGAATGTATGTTACAAAGAGAGGAAACCAATGATTTACCAGTCGGTCTAGTCAGATGGTAACACTTACCAAGAGTCACTTTCTCCGTCGTTCCAGTTGTCTTAATCCAGTTTAAAACAGTTCCACACTTATTTTGTCTCCAATTCATCTTCCACTTACCATTGTTAAGAATCTTGTGGAATTTAATTTTAGTGTCTGAATCTCATTCTCTTTTAATCGACTCAAACTGTACTATCGGTATAATTTCATGTACAATGACGACATAAACATTTAGATGAATTTTGGTCAAGATACATGATACAAGCCATAGTAGATGTTTGATTCTATGTGAATTCAAATTATATATTTCTAGAATTATAGATTGCTATTGTAAGTTATTTTTACAACCAACCACTTGCTATGATCCATTAAAGTGGCATTGAATGTTATACGTTACCATATTATAGTTATATCCAAGATTTGTAATAATGCATGAATATTCAGTAACCAATGTGTGTTCAAAGAAATACAGTAATCATGATAGGTCCCGGATTTGTAGGAAAAGTACACGTTCCATATAACAATCTGCAATATAATACGTAAATGTGATAATTTTGGAACATTATATATTGGTCGACTACTTACATGCATTTTATTCTAAATGCAAAGTCTACGTGGAATTTTATAGAAAAATACAGTGCACACATTTTATCTTTCCACGCTCGTTTGCGGACAGTTGCGCTGTACATTGCCACTTCCGCTCTACTTCCGCGAGCGTGGAAAGATAAAATGTATGCACTATTTATTTCATACACTTTTTCCTCGTCCATATTTTATTAAACGACGCTTTACTGTAGAGGTTATTAAGCGTGTAAATCAAACGCGAACTAGAACTGGATTATACATTTTACCTGGAGCCCTCCAAGAGAGACAGGGGTCTTCCACTTGCCCTAAATCTACAACATGGAACCCACAGTTGTACTTCTTTCCGTGAAGAAGCCATATGTAAGATTTTATCGCGTATCATTTTACTTGGTTATTTAAAGACGCTGTATCAACTACGAGATTATTTAGTGTCAATGTGATTGGTGATAGCGAGATGGAATTTGGCGCCATAGATTACCTGATATTTGGCTTACGGTTGAAGAAAACTTCGGGAAAAACCCAACTAAGTAATCAGCCCAAGCTGTAATCGAACCCGTGCCTTTTATCGTGTATTATATTTCATTTCCTTCGATCGGATTTTAATTCCCTAGTCTAACACTGATAGTTTTTGTGAATGTTTGAGGTGTACTTATTAATGAAGGTGATAAAAATTAAGAGATACATTATGGTTACACGTCCTCATGAGACGATATGAAGATCAATCTAGCAAATAGCCTTGTACCAAGTCATCTTAATGTGTATGCCGTTATTGTGCGTGCAAGAGAAGAAAGTCCATAAGAACTGACCTGGTTGTGACTGGTTGTGACGTCCTTGTGATGTCAGTAGCAGGTGGTCTATGTCAACGTGAGGTGGTATGTGTTGCACCCCGTGGTACTGGTGCGGTACCAGCAGTCCCTGGTACGGTATATGTGCCACTAGTGGTCCATCTGTGTCTGGTTGTCGACTGGGCTCGCCGTTATATCGATGTGGAATCCGGGGATGGGGTAAAATGTTCACCTGGTCGTTGGGTAAGGGTTGGTACAAGGCAGGTTGTTGGCCTGGTCTGGGGATAGGTTTTGGTACATATCCTTGATTGTATTGTGGAGGGACTCGGCCTGGCGGTAGGTGAATGGGGATGCCTTCAGAGTCCGTCTCGTGTACGGGCCTACTGTCTGGTGACATTTTCGAATCACCAGGGTGGTGCTGGTGCGTCGGTGGGCCTTCTTGATGGAGGACAGTGTAATGTTCTGGGAGTATTCCTTGTCTCTGCAGGTGCATCAAGATTTGCTCGAGGTGTGGGTCCGGCGGACCGTCAGTTTGATGTCCTGGAGGTCTTTGCTGTTGTGTTCCAGGTGAGACTGGAATAGCCTGGACATGATACACTTCTCCAGGTCCCGGCTGTGGCCTACGATTTGGAGGTAAGAAATATTCTCCAGGATTTAGATGATTTTGGGCATTGTATTGCGGATGATCTTGTGGAGATTGAATGGGATGAGGAGGGTGTGGTCTTCTGTTCTCGTTTTGGGGAATGTTATGATTATTTTTGTGCTCCGGGTGTTGTGAATCCATCCACATAATCGGCTCTTCAGAATTATCTAAAGTTTCATCCTCATATTCCGGCAGAAACGGAGGCTTAACGTGGTAAGGTCTCAATTTATTTTCTGTGTCAGACGAATTTTTATTATTTCCTTTAGTGGGAGTGTTTGAAGGACTTTCTTCCTCCCTTTCAGACTGATGAATGTTGGGAATTTCCTTTGTCACTACATGCATACCATCATTTTGCTGTGTGCTCTCTTTCATGATCTCTGTCTCTGCATCGTGTTTGTGGTCTCCGGGAAACTTCTTCAGTCCTTCCTTGGAATTAGAGTCTTTGGTCTTATCAGGGTTAAAGTCATTGGGAGGAAGTACGTGAGTCTCATTTTCATGTTTCAGAGGGTCCAACAATGGGAATAATTCTGGTGGCACGTAGTCCGGATTCAGGGGTAAAAATCTGTGCTGTTGGCCAGGAGGGGCGGTGGGTTTAAATGGTCCAGGTTGATGCGCTGGAGAAGATTCATTCATTGCCGTTTTGTTTTCAGGTGGTCTTTGTCCAGTCGGTCCATCGTCCATCTTTGTTACGTTACTTCCTGTAACGTGGAAATTAAAATGGTACTATGTTAAGCATTATGAACTAAAATTTAATATTAACTCTTGGATACACTCTTTTAACACTTGTATAATGACTGATCATGTAATAACAGCTTTACTGTGTTGATATTATGGTAAATTACCTGGTAACTAGTTTCGACGTGGTTTTGTGTTATTCTAGGCTCCTAGGCTTCCGAGAATATCGCAAACCACGTCGAAACTAGTTACCAGGTACTGTTATTGCAAGTTATCTTGAACCTTACATCCCCTAAGTCTGTCTTTCGAATTGCTCGGTACGGCATGTACTCATCAACGTAACGGCACGGCAAGGATGCCCCTCCCTCGGGTAACGTGACTCTTTTCAGAAAACGTTGGTTCTTTCACTTCACGGCTCTCTACTGTAAAAGAACTTGGTTCAATACAGACATCATCATCTCACGAGACACTGGTTTAGAGAGGAGAACATAGCTTCGTAGCAGGTTTTAATTAACCTATAATGAGTAAGTATTTAAATATAATCGTGTGTACATTCCTCCTCTCTCATCCGAGCTGGGGACCGGCAATGGCGGAGTTACTACAGCTATTTCTATACATTATCTAGGCCTACATGACTTACACCTACGGCTGATATGTACATATTCTTGTAACCATATTTTACAGGCTTATTATTTGAATTTATATTAATTTACAACTATACACAATCTATAACCCTATCATTGCTACCATCATCGTCATCGTCTTCATCGCTTGATCGAAAATTAATTATTAATTCGTCAATGGCATCATCCATTCGGAATTATCTTCTTAATCGTAGGTACTACTTTCTGAACAAGATAGAATTCTTCGATTGTATCCCGAATGACATGTTGATCGAAGTCGTCCACTTCAACTTTACACAAGTTCTAATTCTGGAATGAAACAGTATGTTTTGCAGAACTATAACAAAATAATAACTTACAACAATAATTCATTATGTCGCTCACAGTACACACACTATTGTACATAACTATTATAGCAATAATTTCTAAACATTACATACCTATTCTTTCCCGGAGTAGTGTGAGGTTCATTCGGTTGTTATTCAATATTATTCTTAATTCTCTTCACGGAACTAATACTTTTGCCAGAGTATTTAGTCGCTCTCTCATATTCCTTAGCAAGAGGTTCCAGCAAGCATTTGTTCAATTTTTCCTCCTCGCAACACTTATATTATATTTGCGATACTTTTTTTTTCTCCGCTGTGGATAACAGCATTACTTTTTCTCCGCGGTGGTGTGATTTCACCATAATTACTACCATGTGGTTGCTGCTCCATGTTAACACTACTGGTACGCAGTGAAGGAAATAGTTCTATGTTTCTTGACAAGAGATTATGATCCGGAGCATGCGCAAACAACTCAGTTGGCTCCACCCACGTTACGCGCTTCCTTCCCTCTGCCCCTCTGACCCGCTCAGAAAGTTCAAGATTACTTGCAATAACAATAATTCACCGTATTACTAACACAGTAAAGCAGTTATTACATGTGAAGTAAATTTTAATATTGTTAACGAATGGAAAAATAATTAATTAAGGTTATTAGATATTATCAAGTCAATTAAAATTTATGTATTTTATAAAATGTAGCAACAAACTTTCTATCATCTTATATTAATATGTTTTATGCAACTACAGAATAGCAAATTGAGGATACTAAGTGTTTGTTTGGAAATTATTGATATGCTTAAGGATAACGTATTTTAATTCCATTATCTTATGCTAGGACAAGTATCAATTTTAATATATAAATGTGTTATCACAGTATTTTTACTATTATTTCTTGCATATACATACAATTTTAAACTAGATGAAATTTTCTCCAGTCATATAAAACACGAAAATATTAAAGAACTAGAGACTGAATTTCATACAATCTAAATGTTAGAACTTTTATTAAATGCTTATGTTTTCACAGTTCTGACATAAATTTGTAGAAAATTGAATCAATATAACTTTATATATTGTTTCAAGGCTATCGTGAACAAATAATATTGAATACTATTTGTAATTCAATATGGAGTATACAATATTAGGTTAGCTGACTAGCATATTGTGAGTAGTTGAACAAGGATTTTTATGAAATTGTGTTGAATTTAGGTTTAGTGGAAATGTTTAAAGAATTCAGAAGATATTAATGGGATTTTCTTAATATCTGCTAGAAAATTAATTTTATCATATCTTTTTATGACATGTAAGTTAATCAAAAATCGTACCAAATTTTATTATTAGTTAAAATTTAAAGGATATTTATTTACTGGATTTCTCTGTTTTAACTATTAAATTTGTGAGTTGAATTTTTGTATAGAAGTACATTTAATCATAAAATTGACCAATCCCATTTTTGTTCAAACTGCGTTCTGGTCGCTCCAATAAGTTGTACAGAATCTATAGGATAGCCTACATTATGAAACATACATTAGTTATCAATGGTAACTTCTCTTATTGGACCTGTTGAACATCTATTTGGAGGATTTAGTGAGAACTGTTTTCAGAACAGGGAAGGGTGATAGTGGGAGGAAGAAGAATGAAGTGCATAAGATTTTCTGATGATATAGCGTTAATACAAGAGGATATGATACTAAGTGATATGCTACTGAAGCTAAATGACAGCTGTGAGCAGTATGGGATGAAGGTAAATGCAAACAAGACGAAGAGCATGCTTATCGGAAGAAAAATAAAGAAAGTAAACTTGCGAATTCTAAATGAGGCAGTGGAACAAGTGGACAGCTTCAAATACATGGGGTGTACTGTAAGTAGTAACATGAGCTGCTGCCAGGAAGTCAAAAGGAGGATAGCAATGGCAAAGGAAACCCTTAATAGAAAAAGGAGCATCTTCTGCGGACCTCTGCAAAAAGAACTAAGAAAGAGACTAGTGAAGTGCTTTGAGTGGAGTGTGGCATTGTATGGGGTAGAAAAATGGACGTAACGATGAAGTGAAGAGAAGCGAATAGAAGCATTTGAAATGTTGATATGGAGAAAAATGGAGCGTGTGAAATAGACAGATAGAATAAGAAATGAAGCTGTGCTAGAAAGTGGGTGAAGAAAGAATAATGCTGAAACTGACTAGGAAGAAAAAAGAAATTGGCTCAAACATTGGCTAAGAAGGAACTGCCTACTGAAGGATCCACTGGAAGGATGATAAACAACATAGGATACACGGATCATTGAGGCGTTCAGAACTAAAGTGGATCAAGTCCATGAGACGTAGTTTTGAGATAATAGGACTTAAAGTTAACTTGCTCTAGTGGATTATCTAATTTGACTAGCAATAATTTTATTGCTCCATTCTCAAATTCTAGGTTTATAAAATATAAACAATTGTGATGTTAATTGATGCAACGCTTTGGTGACTTGATCCACTATGGCTCAGAAAATCGTGAACAAATAATCTCAGCCGAACGTGACTGGTGTCACCTACCGGCGAATGCTTGGAATTAAGACTTCATCCATTACTGCTCGGAAAAGATCCAACTTCAGGTAATCAGAAAATGAATTAAACTCAGTTTATGAAAATTTGTGACTTGATCCACTTTAGCGCTGAACGCCTCATATGCGAGACTAAGATGAAGGCGGAAAATAAGGAAGAATAGATAATGCTGGGTTTGCAGTGAAATATCTGGTCTTGGGCAGAAAATTATTAATGAATATTAGATAAAACGGTGTCACCCCTAAGTAACCTATCCAGGACCGTGTTTTTTTTTTTCTTTTTCATCAAATTCCACTGTGATTCGACAGTTTGTGAACTAAGGTCTGCATAGTGGAAATCCGATGTATTAGCCATTTAGAGGAGCATCTTAAAAGTAATCAGTCATTTTATAGTTTCAAATACTAAACTTCATTAAACAATTGATATTAATGCGGATACGAGTTGCGGTACCTGAACTCTGGACCTGAGGACAAAGCCAGTAGAGGCAGCACTCATCCCCGGGCAGGTGGCTGAGGATGGCCTGCTGGGGCGGACACTGCAGGTCGGAGGGCGGGTTGGCCGTGACTGGCGGACACGTGGACTGGCACGTCACATTACCGAATTCGCAATAGCACCTCTTGGAGCACCCCGTCAGCTTCATCGGGATCTCAGCCCAGTTGTTGAAGTGCTGGCCTTCGTAGGTACACGACCCGTTGTTTTTACACCTCACCTGAATTGAAAGGAAAACTTAATGTTTTCATTTTGTAATTGTAATGTAAAAGGTCAAGTAGGAGTGATCTTCATGGATGACGGTGACGAACTTTTCATGATGGTGGTGATGGTGATGGTGATGGTGATGGTGATGGTGATGGTCGTGGTACGGAAACAGTGGAGCAGTACATTTCAGTACCGTATTAATTAAATAACATAGGTAGATTTCTTTTATGTGTCTCAGTGAAACGTACAGCAGAGTTCGTATAGGTCAGTTTCTGTCAGATGCGCTTCCAATTCACTGTGGGCTAAAGCAGGGAGATGCACTATCACCTTTACTTTTTAACTTTGCTCTAGAGTATGCCATTAGGAAAGTCCAGGATGACAGAGAGGGTTTGGAATTGAACGGGTTACATCAGCTGCTTGTCTATGCGGATGACGTGAATATGTTAGGAGAAAATCCACAAACGATTAGGGAAAACACGGGAATTTTACTGGAAGCAAGTAAAGAGATAGGTTTGGACGTAAATCCCGAAAAGACAAAGTATATGATTATGTCTCGTAACCAGAATATTGTACGAAATGGAAATATAAAAATTTGAAATTTATCTTTTCAAGAAGTGGAGAAGTTCAAATATCTGGGAGCAACAGTAACAAATATAAATGATACTCGGGAGGAAATTAAACCCAGAATAAATATGGGAAATGCCTGTTATTATTCCGTTGAGAAACTTTTATCATCCAGTCTGCTGTCGAAAAATCTGAAAGTTAGAATTTATAAAACAGTTATATTACCGGTTGTTCTGTATGGTTGTGAAACTTGGACTCTCACTTTGAGAGAGGAACAGAGATTACGGGTGTTTGAGAATACGATTCTTAGGAAAACATTTGGGGCTAAGAGGGATGAAGTTACAGGAGAATGGAGAAAGTTACACAACGCAGAACTGCACACATTGTATTCTACACCTGACATAATTAGGAACATTAAATCCAGACGTTTGAGATGGGCAGGGCATGTAGCACGTATGGGCGAATCCAGAAATGCATTATAGTGTGTCAGTTGGGAGGCCGGAGGGAAAAAGACCTTTCGGGAGGCCGAGACGTAGATGGGAAGATAATATTAAAATGGATTTGAGGGAGATGGGATATGATGATAGAGAATGGATTAATTTTGCTTAGGATAGGGACCAATGGCGGGCTTATGTGAGGGCGGCAGTGAACCTCCGGGTTCCTTAAAAGCCAGTAAGTAAGTAATTACAGACGTGGACAAATTATTAACAAAATTGACGATTTTTATGATAATTCTGTTTACAAAATTTGACTTTTCAATTTAGACTATAGTTGACAATTTTGCATATTTATATCATTATACTAGACAGAAATATGCAAAAATGTCGACTGTAGTTTAAATTGAAGAGCCAAATTTTGTAAAAATATATAATTAAAAATCCTTAATTTTGCTAAAAATTTATAAATATGCAAAAATGTCAACTGCAGACTAAATTCAAGAGTCAAATTTTGTAAAAATATACAATAAAAATCTTCAGTTTTGCTAATAATTTGGAAGTATCCAAAATGTGAACTGTAGTCCAAATTGAAGAGTCGAATTTGGTAAAAATATATAGCAAGAATCTTCAGTTTTGCTAATAATTTGTAAATATGCAAAAATATCAAATGTAGTCCAAATTGAAGAGTCAAATTTTCTAAAAATATACAATACAAATATTCAATTTTGCTAATAATTTGGAAATACGCAAAAATGTCAACCGTAGTCTGAATTGAAGAATCATATTTTGTAAAAATATATAATAAAAATCTTCAATTTTGCTAATAATTTGTCCACGTCTGTAAGTAAGTAAGTAAGGTAGATTTCTTTTAAGCTAGATGTCGGTTACGATGTAGTGCATTGCAATGTAAATGATTTGCTCGGATAAATCGTAATACAGCGAACGCCAGTAGGGGAAGTTATCCCCACCCTCGCCGCTCGGCACCTCGCTCGCCTGCTCTCTCTCTCTCTCTACTATCTGCCCCGCTTCGGTGGATCACTGCCTACCGCCTCGCGCGTACGTCATATTTTACAACACAACACAATACAACTAAATTAATGTGCGTTAGACAACAACCACATGTAATGTGCATTAGACACTACGTCTTTTCCTCGAACTAACACATACCTACTTTGAATAAAACGACACTCACTTGTTAACTTTGCACTGTCCTCGAAGTAACACAATAGGCAAAAAAATACATACTAAGACATATCCAAAGATTCACATTGCATTTCTGCAATACGTTATGGCAGTTCCCTTGAACATAAATATATTCATTTTCCCTTCTACCACCAACTCGTCTCGATAGCCGAGAGGTCTAAAGCGTGACTACAAAGCGAGCGTGCGTTTCGTTAGGAAGATCGACGGATGGAATACTACCCTCCGCAAAGTCATAAGAAAAAAAAAAGAGTGACGTACATTAAAAAAACTCCGGTAAAATAAAAATTGAAGTAAAAATAAAATGATGTCCCTGTATAATCTTGTGGTGTGGTAGAGAATGCCTAATAACCCTAACTCCATCAGATTAAATAAATAAATAAATACTTTCTGTATTCAGTAAAGCGTCATTAAATAAAATAATACAAGTACTAGAGCGAGAAAAGAAGTAGACCTACTGTAAATTGAATGGTAATATGCATAGCTCAACTGATGAATTGTTTATGATTATAAATTGAATTAATCTACTTGATATTAATTGCACAAATTTGTATAGCTTAATGAAAGTATGCTACTTTGTATTGTATATATTTGTATACTTTTGGCCGATGAATTGTATATGCTTTAAATTGAATAGTAATCTATATAGCTCTACTGATAAATTGTTTGTGTTTGTAATTTGAAGTAGTTTGCATGATATGTATTATCAATTTCTGTATATCACAACTGGTTGAATTGTTTATGCCTTAAATTTAATTAAATTGTTTTGTATTATAATATAGCTCAACTTATGAATGATTGTTTGCGTTTGTAAATTTAATAATCTGATTGGCTATGTATTGTATACTTTTAGTAGAGCCATCGATGTAGCTCAGTCGGCAGACTCGCTGGGCTGCTGATCCGAAGCTGCGTTCGGGCTTGGGTTGGATCCCCCTTTGGACTTTGGTTTCTTCCGAGGTTTTCCACAGCCGTGGGACTGAAGCCGGATGGTCTATGGCGAGTCCTTGGCATCAACACCTTTGATTTGATTACCTGGTTGGGTTTTTCCGAGGTTTCCCCCACCGAAAAGGCAAATGCCGGGTAATATTTTGGCGAATCCTCGGACCTCATTTCATCTCACTACATCTCGCCAAAATGTAAAAAAAATTGTACAAAATTGTAAAAATTGTAGAAAATTACTAAATTGTAAAACTATAAAAATTTGTAAAAATTGTAATTGTAATATTGTAAAATGTTGACATGTTCCACATCTTAAAGCTTCATTGCTCATGTAAGATCTATGGAATAAAATAAATGAATGAATGAATGAACATGTTGAAATCTGAAAAGCTTTTAGTCTAATTCGTGATGCGAAATAAGCAAAAAACGGAGATTCCCGGATGTTCAGTGATTGGCTGGAATTCTTGTCACTTGATAGAGTAGACACCGCAAGAATAGGATGCGCGCAATCGCATCGGGGAGCCTAGATTCCAGCACAAACTAGATAACCCACTAACACATGCAGGAAGTCTGCCACCTTAACTGTAGCTCCCGGAGGCGTAATTACTTCACCGCGCTGTGGTAATGCGCGAAGCTACCGGGAAGGAGTGCAAACACACCGAGCGACATGCACCTCTGTTTAGCGAGCTTCGTTTCGAAACCAGGCGCTCTTACAACTCTCTGTGCAACTTTCTCTCAATTGCTCTATCATTATCTGAAGTGTCTCTTGTCGATGTATTGAGAGTATCCAGAAATTCAGTGGCTTCTATCGAAGTCAGTTTTCTCACACATTCTGAGAGTAAGAATGATCTTTAAGGACGTTGTGCGGATCATCATAACTGTTGATATGTTAGAACTGTAGAGCGGAAGTATGGGCTATACTTACAAATAGCTTTTAGAGAATCCGGAGTCCAAACACCTGTGGAGTAACGGTTAGCGTATCTGGCCGCAAAACCAGGTGGCTCGGGCTCGATTCCCGGTTGGGGCAAGTTATCTGGTTCAGGTTTTTTTTTTTTTTTTTTCGGAGTTGTTCCTCAACCCAATATGAGAAAATGCTGGGTAACTATCGGTGCTGGACCCCTGACTCATTTCACCGGCATTATCACCTTCATCTCATTGAGACGCTAAATAACCTAAGATATTGATAAAGCGCCGTGAAATAAACTACTAAAATAAATAGAGAACCCGGAAGTTCATTGCCGCACTCACATAAGCCCGCCATCGGTCCCTATCGTGAGCAAGATTAATCCAGTCCCTATCATCATATCCCAACTCACTCAAATAATTTTTTAATATTATCCTTCCATCTACGTCTCGACTTTCCAAAGGTTTTTTTTTCCTAAAGGCTTTCCAACTAACACTCTAGACGCATTTCTAGATTCGCCAATACATGCTACACGCACCTCCCATCTCAAACATCTGGATATAATATTCGTAATTATGTTAGATGAAGAATACAATGCGTGCAGTTCTGCGTTGTGCAACTTTCTCCATTCTCCTGTAACTTCATCCATCTTAGCCCCAAATATTTTCCTAAGCACCTTATTCTTAAATACCCTTAACCTCCGTTCCTCTCTCAAAGTGAGAGTCCAAGTTTCACAACCATACAGAACAACCAGTAATATATCTGTTTTATAAAATCTGGTTTCAGGTTTTTTGAGAGCAGACTGGATGACAAAAGCTTCTCAACCGAATAATAGTAGGTATTTCCCATATTTATTCTGCATTTAATTTCCTCTCGACTGTCATTTATATTTGTTACCGTTGCTCCAAAGTACTTGAATTTTTCCACCTTTTGAGTGGATAAATTTCCAGTTTTTATAGTTCCATTTTGTACTATGTTCTGATCACGAGACGTAATAGTAATAATAATAATAATAATAATAATAATAATAATAATATTGTATTAATAGAATCATCGAAACTAAGTATTCTTTTTCTTAGTTTTTCAAGGACTGGATCCGGGACGGGTCATTACTCTCAGACTTAAATTGGCCCCATACATGCGTCGATTGTTCAAGCCCGATAGGTGGGCCTTGTGACATTGATGAACTCGACGCTAACAGATGCGTCGTCATGCCTGTGATAGAGCCAGGTTTCCACAACCCTGGTTTGGCCATGAGTCACTCATCTTACCAGATCATCTCGATTGGCCACCTCGCAGCCCTGACCTCACAACCTGTGACAATGCGCGTGTGGGGTTTCATCAAGAGCATTGTTGCATAGGAACGGTACGACACCATAGATGAATTTAAGAACGCCGTGCGACGTTCTTTGTAACAGATTACATCAGCAATACAAAAGTGAATGTCACACCGAACCTGGCGACGCATTATTTTGTATGAGGAGAATGCTGGGGATATACTGACATACTGACTCTTTGGACATTTAGGACACAAAGTTAGTGTAAAGTGGATGTATGTGTGAGTTATGACCGGAATTATTTGAATAGTTTATATATTTGAGGTATTTATAGGGGTAACGGGACTTTATGTCCACCCTGTACAGTAAATCAATAAGTAATTCACTCCGCATACATTTAGAATGTGCCACATTGCTGTTTGTTGTAACATGTGCATCCATGAAATGCGAGAGATCAGAATAAAGTAACGTGTGTCGTGTTAATATGATGTATATATTTAAATTGTAAATTAAATCCTTGCACACATTCAGTGAACTTCATTGCAGCTTGTAAATATTACACATACCTCTAAATTTACATTTGTCAAGTACCTACTTCAGTGAGGTTCAATTGTTCTTGAACCCGACGGAACTCATTATGTGGTTTGTTTACATGTCAGTCCGCTCTGTGAAGGACTCTTCGAATTTTGCT
The DNA here is from genome assembly GCA_025594305.2 of Periplaneta americana. NCBI lineage: Eukaryota > Metazoa > Arthropoda > Insecta > Blattodea > Blattidae > Periplaneta > Periplaneta americana. The sequence goes on along the minus strand of JAJSOF020000025.1, from coordinate 11,723,651 downwards.
GTTGTTGATGTACATACACCCTTTGACACGGACATTGGTCGGTATTCAGAGACTTAGTCTCACCTCGGAATAGCTTGGGAAACATCGTATATTAACCTGCCCGGGTTCGATTCCCGGCGGGGACAGAAATTTTCGTATAAAACGTCTACCTCGGGACTAGGACAGGTGGCGGTGCACAACTTCTAATCACTAGATTGTGCACCAATATGCCTGGGTTCAATCCCAAATCTCTCCGCAGTACATATGAAGAGAAGACGGTCACTGTTCATAGCGATTCGCGTCCACACCTGTGGGGTAACGGTTAGCGCGTCTGGCCGCGAAACCAGGTGGCTCAGGTTCGGTTCCCGGTCAGGACAAGTTACTTGGTTGAGGTTTTTCCGAGGTATCCCTCAACCCAATATGAACAAATGCTGGGTAACTTTCGATGCTGAACCCTGGACTCATTTCACCGACATTATCATGTTCATCCCATTCAGACGCTAAATAACCTAAGATGTTGATAAAGCGTCGTAAAATAAACTACTAAAATGAAAATAAATAAATAAAAAGATAGTGATTCGTCCGTCGGATGGGGACGTTAAGCCTGGAGGCCCCCTTGGTGCTATTCGACAGGAGTAGGCTACATGCCGGCACTTGGTTTCCCCTTCTCCTTTCCTCATCTTAATCTTCATCCTTAATCATTTCCTATACTACACTTACATCAACACTTTTACATATACTCATCCTAGTACACGACATAACTCTTCACAGGTACACACCATGCGTAGCATGGCCCACCGAAGTGGTGTACAACTTGAAAAATGGGTTACAGTCCTATCACCTATCCGCAATATGCCTAACCCGAATCACGTAAGTGAAGTGGGTAGGTATTAGATACACACAGACATTGAGACCTACGAAGCTGCACTAGTGTTTCGCGAAGCATATTTTTAAGAATCGCTGAAAAAAAAAACAATTGCGACACTAACGGATGTGCTGTAAGATCCCATGACGGGTTCGTCACGACTCTGTGTAATCGTCTCTTTATCTTATTTGTTATTTGGAATTGGGGCTTCCATTTACTCATTTAATCCAAAATGAAATATTCAAGATGTAATGGACTCAGGCCTACTTGCTACAAGGCAGAGTTGGATACACTTCTTATAGAATTGTTATCGTGACTGACATTTACTCTACTCTAGTCTTTCCAAGAAAATGCTATTAAATAATATATCGCCGTAATTTCTTTAAGATTGCTTTCCTTTATATTTTGTGTCGTCATCTGTTTTCAAGTTCTGATTCCTTTGGCTGGTTCTGTTGCACTTGATTATGAATTAAGACTGCGTTCTAAAGTGACTCGACTTCTTGGTGACATAGACTGGTTAGCCTGACGCAAAGCCGTCTTTCAGATGAAACAAGACAAATTCTAGGACATGCAAATCACAGAAACCTGCAGAAAAGTATATTCTATTATCCATGTGCTAAAAAGGATAAATGTTCATCTTCCCTCTTGCTTAAAAAAGTCCCTTGTGCAGACGCTTGTATTTCCCTATTTTGACTATGCGGACATTTTACTGACTGACCTTTCCAGCGACAACAAAACGAAACTTCAACGTGCTCATAATTTGTGTGTACGTTTTGTAAGCAATGTTCGTAAATATGATCATATTACCCCATCCCTGGAAAAAATAGGTTGGCTTAAACTAGATAAGAAAAGAAATTTACATTCACTTCTCCTTCTCTTCGAAATCTTGAACTCTTCTATTCCTTCGTACCTGTCGTCTCGCTTCACTTACCTTTCTTCCCACCATAATCTGAACACACGCTCTTGCCATGAAACAATACTAACAATACCATCTCATCGCACCTCCTCATACTCATCCTCTTTCACAATAGCCCTGCCAAGACTCTGGAATTCGTTACCTGCTAGCATCAGGGACTGTCGAAATAAAATTCAGTTCAAACGCAAACTTACTAGGCACTTGGTCAGTAATTGAGACTCGTTCAGACATGGTTTCTTGTAAATAGTTCTCTTAATCAGTCACAAAATATTTCAATATCCTGTAATTTCATCACTATATCATTTTGTTATTGTAGGTTTAATTTGTAATTTAGTAAATAGAAAAATATTCTTTGTTCTTAACTTCTATGATAAAATGTCTAGCTTTCATTAATCAGGTAATCTTGTCGTACTTTAATTTTTATTGTAATTGTAATTGTAAATTTTATATTAATTGTAATCTTATTGTTCATGTTATAGTTGTAATCCCCTGGTAGAGGGGCAGAGAAGGCCTGACGGCCTTATCTCTACCAGGTTAAATAAATAAATACTAAATGCAAGACACGGGATACACGCGGTTAAGGCGCATGTCTGCAGGTCTGAAGTTGCGCTCGGGCGCGGGTTCGATCTCCGCTTGGGCTAATTACCTGGTTGGGTTTTTTCCGAGGTTTTCCCCAACCGTAAAGTGAATGCCAGGTAATCTATAGCGAGTCCTCGGCCTCATCTCGCCAAATACAGAGGTGTGAAATTTATTAGAATAATCTTAATTTTAAAGGTTTTTTAATAGTTCCTTCACAAATATTAATTGAATTGATGAATATTGGTATATATTACTATAATGATGTAGGATATATTTACTACTAACAATGCCGGAAAGCATTGTTGTACATTGGTATTTTTCTTATTTTACAATTGTTATGGGAATTCAGAAATTATTATATTATGTTGGCGGAATTGGAAACATAAAAAATTATATGCACAAAACAGATGTATACGTTCATTTGAACCTTCACAACAATGTAAACGCAAATTTGTTTAAAGCATTCCTTAATTAATTTTTTATGTTTCCAATTCCGCCAACATAATACGGTGTAATAATTTCTGAATTCCCATAACAATTGTAAAATAAGAAAAATACCAATGTACAACAATGCTTTCCGGCATTGTTAGTAGTAAATATATCCTACATCAGTATAGTAATATTATATACCAATATTCATCAATTTAATGAATATTTGTGAAGGAACTATTAAAAACCTTTAAAATTAAGATTATTCCAATAATTTTCACACCTCTGTATCATCTCGCTATCACCAATCTCATCGACGCTAAATATCCTAGTAGTTGATACAGCGTCGTTAAATAACTAACTAAAAATACTCGCAGTCCATAATAAAGTGAGAGACCCTACATCTCCTTAAATGTTAAATTGTTTACTGTTAACATCCCGACATGTTAATTGAACATGTTAATGCTAATTTCATTTAAACTTTGTCCACAATGTGAAACATGTTAAACTTGACTTTCTTTGTGTAGTCCACCTAAACAGTCTATGAGATTTTAATGTAGGTAGTGTCTTATTTTCAGACCTCGGACAATGGACTCAGATGAAGATCTGACTTTTGTAATTGTCCCTTTTGCTTGTTACAAGGCCTTGAAAAGGAAGAAAATGAGAATGTGAGTACGGCAATATCTTAGTAAAAGATGCAATGCAGAAGACATTCTAAACGAGCTTAAAGTTGAGGATCAATTTGGATTGAAAACCTTGCTGAGAATGTCAGAACACGATTTTAATAAAGTGCTGCAAAAATGCTTCCTGTTACATCAAAGAAAGACACAATTTAAGAGCAGCCATTTCATCTCAATTAAAAAAATTACAGCGCGATTGACTATCATAGGACCTACATGATAGATGTTAAAGGAGCGCGTAATATCGTATAATTATTCTTTTCGAAGTTTTACGAACGTTAACATACATCACCAAATACGACCATTACTGACGTCAACATAGCATTAACGTTTAGCGTACGACGAGAGTGCGAAAACTCTCTATTGTATTCTCGAGAATTGTAAAATAATAATTCCAGTTCTCTAAAACAGTCGGCCTTCTTTGTTTTGTCTCTGTATTCTTTTGCAGACACATCGCACAAACAAGGCCTTTCCATCAATGCATTAATTTTATTCCAACGTATTTATTTCGTCCATTCCATTACTTCGAACAACTTACAGCCAACACCAGGACCAATGATAGTATAAAAATGATCAAGATACGCGCCACAAAATCGGAACTTATAGTTGTTGCTATGGAAACTGTACGAACTTTGCCGAACAGTACCGACGCTGCACGAGCAAATGAATTGACTTGACATGTTTTCCATTGAAATGGAAACGATAAGAGATGAACTGAACATATTCAACTTAAATAATAAAATAAAAGAATACCAAGAAAAATATTATGAACACGTACAAAGAATGCCAGAATACCGTATTCCTAAAAAGATTCTAGAGTCTACAAATCCAAAGGCAACAGAGACAGAGGAAGGCCTACGAAGAGATGGAGAGATCAATTTCTTTGAGAGGACGGAACAGGTCGAAAGGCCTAATCCCTGTTGATGATGATGATGATGATGATGATGATGATGATGATGATGATGATGATGATGATGATTTCCATTGGTGCTGGAAAACACGCCAACGTGTTAAAAGTAATAACTTCAACATACTCAGTCAACATGTTAAGTCAAGTGAGACTGGAAATGTCCATATACATGTTAAATTCAACATGTTATATTTAACATGTTGTTAAATGTTTAATAATGGAGACGCGCCTTAAGGTGAACACAGGACGCCAGACAGAATGTAGTCGACGTGTTTCAAGTACAGGCAGCGGAAGCGAATTTGACACACACCTAAGCAAGCACGTTCCGTGTTTTGTATACGATTATTGCGTGTTATAAAATCAAGATAATGCAATACTGTGTATTTAGGGCTATAATGAAGCTGGTTATTGAGAACACATGCGGACAAGGATGGGGGTGTGGTTCGTACCTGTGACGGACAGCAGTTGGGCGGCGAGGGGTTGAAGTCAGGCGGATGCGTCTCCCAATCGATGCAGTGTGGGTTCAGGACATCCAATCCGAATTCCGTGGGGCAGTCGATTGTTGCGCATTGGACCCCGCTCTCTGTGCATTCACAGAAAGCCTCGCAGCCCTCGTAGAATTCCTCTCGCAGCATGTAGTGGCGGCCCTTGTACTGGCAGCCCGCTGAAATTAAAGAAGTAATAGTAACAATATTATAGGCCTACATCATGAAATTAACAAAGCAGTTTGTTAATGCCATCAAATGTCAAATCTAAAAATGATTGAAAGATTAAAATATAAACAAGTAGGCTAAAATAAACATAGATTTACGTAATATAGTTACATTTAGACTAGGATACGATCACTGCATGATGTATGGACATATGTTTCATTATTAGTTTATAATTAACTTTTGAAATGTATAAGTCTTGGTTCTTGGTTCAGCCATATTCTGAAACTATATAAAATATCTACCTCAATATTATTCTGATTATGTCTTCTTTATGGAGAGATCGTTGGACAGATGAATGGATAGACGAATGATGAGATTAATGGATGGATGGATGGATGTGTGAATGAAGGGTAAGATGGATGGATGGATGGATTGATTAATGGATAGATGGATGTGTGGATGAAGGATAAGATGGATGGATGGATGGATAGATTAATGGATAAATGGATGTGTGGATGAAGGGTAAGATGGATGGATGGATGGATACGTTAATGAAGGGTAATATGGGTGGATGGATGGATGGATTAATGGATAGATGGATGTGTGGATGAAGGGTAGGATGGATGGATGTGTGGATGAAGGGCAAGATGGATGGATGGATGGATAGATGAATGGATGTGTGGATGAAGGGTAAGATGGATGGATTAATGGATAGATGGATGTGTGGATGAAGGGTAAGATGGATGGATGGATGTGTGGATGAAGGGTAAGATGGATGGATGGATAGATGTGTGGATGAAGGGTAAGATGGATGGATGGATAGATGAATGGATGTGTGGATGAAGGGTAAGATGGATGGATGGATGGATAGATTAATGGATAGATGGATGTGTGGATGAAGGGTAAGATGGATGGATGGATAGATGTGTGGATGAAGGGTAAGATGGATGGATGGATAGATGAATGGATGTGTGGATGAAGGGTAAGATGGATGGATGGATGGATGGATGTGTGGATGAAGGGTAAGATGGATGGATGGATGGATGGATGTGTGGATGAAGGGTAAGATGGATGGATGGATGGATGGATAGATGAATGGATGTGTGGATGAAGGGTAAGATGGATGGATGGATGGATTAATGTATAGATGGATGTGTGGATGAAGGGTAAGATGGATGGATGGATGGATGTGTGGATGAAGGGTAAGATGGATGGATGGATGTGTGGATGAAGAGTAAGATGGATGGATGGATGGATGGATGGATAGATGAATGGATGTGTGGATGAAGGGTAAGATGGATGGATGGATGGATTAATGGATAGATGGATGTGTGGATGAAGGGTAAGATGGATGGATGGATGGATGTATGGATGAAGGGTGAGATGGATGGATGAAGGGTGAGATGGATGGATGGATGGATGGATGGATGAATAGATGAATTGATGGATGTGTGGATGAACGGTAAGATAGATGGGTGGAAGGGTAAGGTAGATGGATAGATAGAGAAGGGAAAGAAAGTCAAACGGTCCATCACCTTCTAGGAAATCACATAATTCATGTCTCGTAAATTAATCAGACGTACTCTTAAGAAATGAGAAAGAAAAAAAAACATTGAATCTGTGCAATAATGTGAAGGAATGTGTGTTTCCGGTTACAGAAATACAAATTTTGTGCCTAAAAAAGAAAACTTTCTGTAAGCCTACAATACTCGGATTATATATTTCGGAAAAATAGATAAAAAGTAATGATAAAGTACCAAAACCTAAAAGTCTATAATAACTTTTACTAAAATTTGCTGTTAATTATTGATCTGAATGCCTTACTGTAGTTCACCACAAAAGCAATAAAAGAGAGTTAGCTTCACTGGAATCGAATCCAGTTCTCCTAGACTTGTATTCATATACGCTTACATTTGAGCCATACATTGTATGTGTGAAGTTCAGACGTATGTTTTTAATGTTTATTCTACTGAAAGTCTCTTGCAGTCGAATTCATGGGAAAAGATCGATAAGGCATTAGCAACGAAAGCAAGATGGAGGGCTAAAATAATGTTATTTCGTGTAACTCCTCAATTTTCACCAAGAATTCTCGCTCCGTACAAGTCCAGTCGTTCTTGTACGATGTTTTGTTATTTCACAGCCAGAAAATGCACATTTGATAAGATTATTACCTTATAGGAAGTAATAAATCGAAACCGTGACTCCGCTGGTTATATATACGAAGCAATCAGACAGCTAGAGCGATATATCTCGATATCTTTAATTGTTTTTGTAATGAACGCAGCGGTATAAAACTCGAGGCCTTGAGAAGCATTTTCTTTAGGATGTGGTCAAGGTGATGGTTGTTGCCCGAGGCTCTCAACATATGCTTGCAAGTAATAAAGAATCCGTCCGGTGGCCCACCGCAAGTCGAACTGCTTTATAGCCGAAATGAGAGAGAGATCTAGCTGGCTTTGGCCTTATGTGAATCTGAACGTAGAGCAACCGTCCTCCGCTGTAGAAATGGCTGATATGAAACCGGAATTCTTATAAATGACTGAAAACATGTGTTATGCAAGATTAAATATTATATTACTGACTTTGGATTAGGTACATAACATGACATATTTATTTATTTATTTATTTATTTATTTATTATTTTGCTAATAATTGTAATATAAAATATAATATATACAGAAAAACTTTAGCTCGCCCCTGAAAGAGGAGAACTCGTGCTCAGGGGCGGATTCCTGAATTGAAATTAATAATTATACAATACAATTTGTCTTATGTCTACTATGCAATTATAGTATATAAATTTAAATTTACAATTTTTCTATTTTTATAAAATCCATACGTAACTTTTTAAATTTAATACTAGAACTATTAGAATTCACAAGATTAGGATATTTAAATGTAAATTTCTTATATATTCTTGGGCCTAAATTACTACTATGATTAAATACTGTAACAGTGTTGCATTTTGGTTCAAACAATCTTAAAGAATTCATATCTTTTGTTTCATAACTATGAGAATACAATTCAAAATTATTTCGATTTTTATGTATGAATTTTATTAATACAATATAATAAATTTGTCTTACGTTAAGTACATTAAAGTCTAAAAACAAATTTTGAGATCGAAAATCAATAGGTTTATGAAGACATTTTAATTATTTTCTTCTGTAATAAATAAAGTGGATTAAAATTGGATTTAAAAGAGCTACCCCATCCTATAATTCCATACATGATTACCGATTGAAATAAAGTTAAATATATTGTGCGTAATAAACTTATTGACAAGTAATTCCTCAATAAAACAAAATAATATACTATTTTACGTAATTTATTACAAAGGTAATTAATTGTAAAATACTTACTTACAAATGGCTTTTAAGGAACCCGAAGGTTCATTGCCGCCCTCACATAAGCCCGCCAGCGGTCCCTATCCTGTGCAAGATTAATCCAGTCTCTATCATCATACCCCACCTCCCTCAAATCCATTTTAACATTATCCTTCCATCTACGTCTCGGCCTCCCTAAAGGTCTTTTTCCCTCCGGTCTCCCAACTAACACTCTATATGCATTTCTGGATTCGCCCATACGTGCTACATGCCCTGCCCATCTCAAACGTCTGGATTTCAAGTTCCTAATTATGTCAGGTGAAGAATACAATGCGTGCAGTTCTGTGTTGTGTAACTTTCTCCATTCTCCTGTAACTTCATCCCGCTTAGCCCCAAATATTTTCCTAAGCACCTTATTCTCAAACACCCTTAACCTATGTTCCTCTCTCAGAGTGAGAGTCCAAGTTTCACAGCCATATAGAACAACCGGTAATATAACTGTTTTATAAATTCTAACTTTCAGATTTTTGGACAGCAGACTGGATGATAAGAGCTTCTCAACCGAATAATAACAGGCATTTCCCATATTTATTCTGCGTTTAATTTCCTCCCGAGTGTCATTTACATTTGTTACTGTTGCTCCAAGATATTTGAATTTTTCCACCTCTTCGAAGGATAAATCTCCAATATTTATATTTCCATTTCGTACAATATTCCCGTCACGAGACATAATCATATACTTTGTCTTTTCGGGATTTACTTCCAAACCGATCGCTTTACTTGCTTCAAGTAAAATTTCCGTGTTTTCCCTAACCGTTTGTGTGTTTTCTCCTAACATATTCACGTCATCTGCATAGACAAGAAGCTGATGTAGCCCGTTCAATTCCAAACCCTGCCTGTTATCCTGAACTTTCCTAATGGCATATTCTAAAGCGAAGTTAAAAAGTAAAGGTGATAGTGCATCTCCTGCTTTAGCCCGCAGTGAATTGGAAAAGGATCAGATAGAAACTGACCTATACGGACTCTGCTGTATGTTTCACTGAGACACATTTTAATTAATCGAACTAGTTTCTTGGGAATACCAAATTCAATAAGAATATCATATAATACTTCCCTCTTAACCGAGTCATATGCCTTTTTGAAATCTATGAATAACTGATGTACTGTACCCTTATACTCCCATTTTTCTCCATTATCTGCCGAATACAAAAAAATCTGATCAATAGTCGATCTATTACGCCGAAAACCGCACTGATGATCCCCAATAATTTCATCTACGTACGGAGTTAATCTCCTCAAAAGAATATTGGACAAAATTTTGTACGACGTCAACAAAAGTGATATTCCTCGAAAGTTACCACAGTTCGTTTTGTCCCCTTTTTAAAAATAGGTACAATTATGGACTCCTTCCATTGTTCTGGTACAATTTCCTTTTCCCAAATAGCAAGTACAAGTTTATAAATTTCGCTATATAATGCACTTCCACCCTCTTGTATTAATTCTGCTGGAATTTGATCGATACCTGGAGACTTGTACTTTTTCAGATTTTCTATCGCAATTTCGACTTCTGAAATCGTGGGTTCGGGTATAAATGGCTCAGCAGTTTGTATTTCAATATCGTCCCGATCATTTCTATTTGGCCTATGTACATTTAGTAGTTGCGCAAAATAGTTTTTCCATCTGTTTAGGATTGATGAAGAGTCTGCAAGCAAGTCACCATTCTCATCCTTGATCACGTTTACCCTTGACTGATATCCGTTCTTAAATTCCTTTATACCCTTATATAAATCTCGAATGTTTTTATTCTTACTATTTGTTTCTACCTCATTCAGTTTTTCCTTCAAGTAACCTCTCTTTTTATTCCTAAGTGTACGACTTGCTTCCCGTCTTTCATTGAAATAATTATCTCTATTCTCCTCAACTGGATCCTGTAAGAATTTCAATTTTGCCTGTTTCCTTCTTTCTACTACCATGCAACAATCTTCATCAAACCACGGTTTCTTTTTCTTAGTTTCATAATAACCTATGCTCTGCTCAGCTGCAATTTTGATACTATCTCTGATATTTTCCCACACGCTATTAACATCTAATTCTTTCTCAACTTCGTCGGAACTTTCTAAAGTGGCAAACCTATTCGAAATTTCGACCTGATAATTTTGCTTAGCTTCCTCGTCCTTTAATTTCAAAATATTGAATTTAGTAATATTAACTTGTTGCTCTACTCGCTTGGCTACTGATAATCTTTCTCTTAATTCTCCAATCACCAAATAATGGTCAGAATTACAGTCTGCACCTCTGAAAGTTCGAATATCTACTATACTAGTATGTCTCCGTTTATCTATCAAGATGTGATCTATTTGGTTGTGTGTCAATCCATCTGGAGAAGTCCAAGTATATTTATGTATATCCTTATGGGGGAATGTTGTACTTTTGACAATTAAATTTTTCGATGTGGCAAAGTTGACTAATCTAACTCCATTGTCACTACTAATTGCGTGTAGGCTCTCTTTTCCAATAGTTGGTCTAAAAATATCCTCCCGTCCTACTTTAGCGTTGAAATCCCCAATAAAATTTTCATATGATATCTAGGAACTGATCAAAAGTATGTTCCAATTCCTCATAGAAGCTATCCTTTATATAGTCGTCTTTCTCTTCTGTAGGGGCGTGAGCATTTATAACTATGATGTCGCACCATCTACCCTTAAGTACTAAATATGATAACCTGTCACTGATAAATTCGACCTTTTTACTGCTGATTTTATTCTTTTATGTACAAAGAATCCTGTTCCTAATTGGTGATTATTGTTTCCTTCCCCATAATACAACAAGTAATCTCCTATTTGTGATATGCCATTCCCATCTAACCTAACCTCTTGTACTCCCACAAAGTCTATTCTATATCTAGCTAGTTCTTTTGCTACTAATGTTACCCCTCCTGTTCTATAAAGACTAGTTACGTTCCAAGTGCCAAATCTCAAAACCTTATTCCTTTGCTGTGGTCGTGCCAGAGAATCAGTCCTATTCCGAGGCTTACTGTAGGAATTCGTAACAAGCTGTTTTTTACGGTGATGGGTTGTTAGCCCTTCGCCCAACCCCCAAGCTGGAGGACCACCCCTTATCGGCTGTCCACGACTGCTTATTCAATATATTCGCAGCTACCCTCCATATCTGGAGGCCGTCTCCTCTATCCGCAACCTGAGGACGCGCCATGCAATTATAAATTTTTTTTTTATTGGTACACACAAAAATACTGTGTGTACCAATAAATACTAAACACTTTTCTTTTTTTAAATATGTAATTATAAAATACATATTTAAAAAAAGAAAAGTGTTTAGTATTTATTGGTACACACAGTATTTTTGTTGTTATCGGTTGATTGTAGGATAAAAACACGGCTTATTTTGTGCAATTTTCTAAATTTAATCAATAAGGATGATTTAAGTTTTATTTTGATATGATACCTCTTGTACCAAAGGTGAGATCTATAACTGAAACTTGATTAATATATTTCAGTATTATTTGTATTTATCCTGGTAATAATGAACCGTTTAACTCGTAGACACTTTGTTTTTCAGCATTAACTTCCTATGAATGTATGAGAAGATTCGAAGAGAACGTCAGGATGTAGACCTTCGGCTCCCCCTCCTATCATTAATGCATAACACAATATCAATACGGCGGTTGCTGTCGTCTGCGATACGACGAACTTTTTTGTTGATTTTCGAGTTCATTATTTTTTTTCCTGATTATTATATGCTTATATAAGTTGTGTTAACTTTCGCTAAGTGGTTTTATATTTTATTTTATCAGTCTTAGTTATTATTTTTATTATTTTTAATATTTATGTTTTATTATTATTAATTAATTAATTTGTATTACTATCTTTGTATTATCTCCGTCACTGTTATTCTATTATTATTATTATTATTATTATTATTATTATTATTATTATTATTATTATTTCTATCATCAACATTATTATTGATCTCTCTAAAATTTATGTAGACTACTGGACTGTAGCCGAGCACAAGCATATGCTCATTTCGGGTGTCTATTCAAATGTACCATTTCAAATGTAAATTGTGAATAAATTTGAATTTGAATTTGAAAAAAAAAAGTTTTCTCTTGAAGGATATACACCATTTTAAAATAATTTAATACACAAACACAACTATTACATGATATGCTCAATAAGTTTTTGTAGCTTTATTCTCTTCAGCTGTAATCAACAATAACAACAATCCAGGTTGCCAGGCGACGATAGAAAACAAAAGATGCGAAAACAAATGAATGAGGTGTATAAAAAATTGTATGCTCTTTCATTTAAGTATAAAAATATAGGGGTGCCATTTGAAATTTCAAAATGGGGTGCTGGGGTGGGATGTGAAATCTAAAATGCAAT